>JANHFM010004798.1:398538-420559 GCA_032468115.1 Grayia smithii | reverse complement strand
CCCCGCCCCCCTTCTCGCGGGAGAATTGGGGTCCCAGTGCATGCCGGAATCACCCTTGCGCAATAGGTGAGCTTCCATTTCCCGTCATGCACCCGGACAAGTCACCGACCAGTCACGCGTGCGCAGTCCTACCGTTTGTTTGCGTTGGGAGTGCGGGCGGTGAGAGAGAGCGAGAGCGAGGCCGGCCTGGAGGAAGAGGCGGCGGCGGCGGCGGCGGCGGCAGGAGGAACGCAGCGGGCGTGCCGCCGTGGGGCGGGGCCGCCGGGCGTCGGCCTCGAGAGAGCGACTCGGCAGGTGGGGGAGATCTTTGCTTCCGGCGAAGAGAGGCCGTAGCGAGGCCTTCCTTGGCAACCTTCCGCCCCTGCCGTCGGGTTGAATGGGGCTGCGAGCGCCTCCTCCTCCTCCTCCTGCAAAACGGCCCAGTGGAGTCTCGGCCGTCTGTTAGGTGCTAAAAAGCCCACCTCTCTCTCTCTCTCTCTCTCTCTCTTTCTCTCCCCCCGAGAAGCCGCTTTGGCTGTGCCGGTCTCTTTTTGGTGGGACGAGGTCGTAAAGGTGCTGCGGAGAAAGCGACTCGGTGGCTCCAGAAGCGAAGGAAAGCTGGGCGCTGGAGAGCGGATGCCGCCCATTTCGAAAGGGACTCCCAACTCCGTTTGGGGCCGATGTGGAAAAAGATGACGGAGCGGAGAGTGCGTTTGCGCTAAGAAAAGAGAAAGGCTTCCGGGCCACCGGATCTTCATCCCTAAGCCAGATTCTTGGATCAAATTTTCTGGACTCGCGGGACGGCGGTTTCGAGGGGAAACATGAACAGATACCTGCCGGTAGCACGACAGCATTTCCTGGCTGTGTTAGCCAGCACCAGTGTAGTCGTGAAATCGATATGTGCCATTGTCATTTTGCTCTATCTTCTCTCCTTTGCTGTAGACACGGTCTTTGGACTTGGTGTTACCCCCGGATATCTCTTCCCACCCAACTTTTGGATATGGACGCTGGCAACCCACAGCCTGGTGGAAAAGCATATTTGGGATGTCGGCATAAGCCTGGCCACTATAGTGGTGGCAGGCAGGTTGCTGGAGCCACTCTGGGGCGCCCTGGAACTTTTGATCTTCTTTGCGGTGGTGAATATTTCAGTTGGGCTTCTGGGGGCCTTTGCTTATCTTCTTACTTACATGGCGACCTTCAGTCTGCCTTACTTGTTTTCTGTTCGCATTTATGGAATGCTGGGTTTCCTTGGCGGTGTCTTAGTGGCCCTCAAGCAAACCATGGGTGACAGTACTGTCTTAAAGATACCTCAGGTGCGAATGAAAGTTGTTCCCATGCTCTTGCTTCTCACTCTTTCAGTTTTGAGACTGACCACACTTATTGAAAGCAACATTTTGGCTTCCTATGGTTTTGGGGTCCTTTCCAGTTGGATATACCTGCGTTTTTACCAGAGGCATAGCCGAGGGCGTGGCGATATGTCAGACCATTTTGCATTTGCCACATTCTTCCCCGAGATCCTACAACCTGTGGTTGGTTTGCTGGCCAATCTTGTGCACACCATCTTAGTGAAAGTGAAAGTCTGCCGGAAAACAGTCAAACGTTATGATGTTGGAGCCCCTTCTTCTATTACTATCAGCTTGCCGGGAACAGATCCTCAGGATGCTGAACGAAGGAGGTAATTTTTCTTGAAATATATCTAGGTTAAAGTTGTATGTCATCTGTGTTTGGAAAGGAAAAGGGAGGAACTAAATGAACTATGGCTACTTTTCCAAGATAAAACTATTGAAAATAGCCCCTTTTTAAATTGAAGTTTTATATTTATGCGCCTTATGTATTTGAGAAAAAATATATACCTTTGATTTATTGAGCTTTCTTGTTTATTTGACTACTACTGAGCTCTGTCCTCAGAATATTGTATCAAAGATACCAATACCCTACCAAGTTGATGCATGCAAAGCAAAAGTAAGAGTGAAAAGATACATCTCTCCTGTTCCTGTGCATTTTAAAACAATTCCTTTTCTTTGCAGCAAAGGAGAGAAAGGAGAAATATTTAAACCAGAACAAGAAGTTATAGTTGAGATTCAAGAGAACTGTGAATCCAGCTGAATTCTTTTAATGAGGCCTCCAGCTTACCTCTTTAGACTTTCTATTGTCAGTATTGCCAACACTAGGAAAAGTGAGTTGTAAGAAAGTTTATTTTTAAACATAGATTTAAATAATTCCTTTTCAGACTTTGCATATGTATTTGACCCATATATTTATGGGATTACATATTTATATAAAGGTAATCTCACAGTAGTCAGCAGAATCAAATACTATGCAGTGAGTTTGTTATTACTGTTTACAGCACTGTAGTTACAATTTGCCAATGGATTCTGCGGTTTATTAACTACTAATTGCATTATTTAAACTTGCAAAGGACTAGGTTTGAAAATATAAAACTATTTCAGAAGAAAGCATTTGTAAGCTACTTCTATAATACTACTAAGAAAATTGCACATGATTGTGCGTATGAAATCAAAAAGTTGCCTCTACATTGTTTGCTTTTTCCATAAATTTATGTCCAAACGCTTAAAAAATGATCCATTGAATTAACTGGGAACTTCACACAAGTAAGTGAATGCACCTTAACTATATATGCATTGTTTAGAGTTTAAACTTGGAACAGTTTAAATATCAGACATAGGCCCTTTTTGTCTAAGTATAACATTTACCAAAAAATGTCTAAAAAGAGTCAAAAGGACATTACTTTGCAATTTATAGTCGGTAAAGGGAATTGTACACTTGGAAATTCACAATACATATGTTAGACTTCTGGTACACAGGTAGTCTTCAACTTACAAACATCCATTTAGCAACCATTCAAAGTTACAATGGTACTGAAAAAAATAACTTACATTTTTCACATGTCCTTTGCAACCTCCCCTTGGTCATGTGATCAAGGTACTTGGCAACTGGCATGTATTTATGACGGTTGCAGTGTCCTGGGTCGTATGATCCCTTTTTGCGACCTGACAAAGTCAATGGGAAGGTCAGATTCACTGAACAACTGTGACAAGAAAGGTGGTAAAATTGACCAAAACTCATTTAACTATCTTAGCAACAGAAATTTTGTGTTCAATTGTGGTCGTACGTTGAGGACTATCTGTACATCTAAAGCAGGGGTTTCAAACTCACAGCCTGCTGGCCGGATACATCACGCACTGGCCACACCCACACCCAATTTAGTGAAGTGGGGGAAGTTGTGATACGTCATGTGACGACGCCATGATGATGCAAGTTTGACACCCCTGATCTAAAGCATTTTAAAAATCTGCCCTTTTTGTTTAGTTCTGATTATTTTGAGTCTAAAATCTGGAAAATGTTGATCTTGTTCAAAAGTTTAAGAAACGTTTATATATTATACTGTTTTTTACCTCAGCAGCTTAATTGTATTAAAGAAAAGATTACTTCAAATTATTGTGTTGTGTAGTTACTATGAATGTAGTGGAGCAAAACAGGACAATCAGTTTGAAGAGTGGTTAATAGTTTTATTATATTAACAGTATTAAACATTGCATACCCTGGGTAGGAACTGTAATTATGTAAAGCGAAGCTCAGTGGTAGAAGTTTTATTTATAAGGCTAAACTATTACTATCATATCTATTTTTAAAAGTTTAAAAATGTGTCTTCTGTCGATGTGCTTTCTGTGAATTGCCTTTGCAGGCACTTCTGAGCTGTCTTGCATAATAACTATTTGATCTGTTGTAATTTAGATACTTCAGCTCACATTCTCTTGTGCCTGTAGTATAAATGCTTTCTGCTGTTACTGTGGTTTCTGAACAGTCTGAATACAAATGCAGAAAAAATAATTACAGGGTTGGAGTACTTGTTCCTGTGTCATAAGGGGAAAAGGGGGAACTAGTTTTCATTACCCAAAGAGAAATTTCAGTTAAAAGCAAATATATTCAGTGAACAGTGAACTATTTTTTTAGGTTTTAATTTTTTTAAATATATATATATATATATTCTCCTTCTCTATTCCATTGTAATTTTATAAAACAATACATTCTGAATACTTTTCACTTGTGAATCACAAACTAATACTTGCAAATATGAGCAAATTCGTCATCCCTTTTATGATTAAGAGAATTACTAGGGTGACAAGTTTTTTACTACTTGAATTATTTTATGTACCTGTAAGATGATAGCAAGAGCACTAAGCACAAATCAGGCCAAGAATGTTCTTCAACTGAAACCTCAAGCACTGTGGGGTAGAAGCAAGTGGATCTCCAGCCCAATCAAATTAACATTTGTAGGTATTTAGCACTGTGTTTTCTATAAAATCTTTTATTTTGGATTGTTTGTGACAGTCTTAATAAAGCACATGTAGATTCAGTCAGTAACAACACCCTGGACTACTTTATTATTGTCCCTGCTGTCTTCTGAATTCCACTGTGAAAGAAAGCAGAGTTTGGACAACTGCACAAAAAAAAAGACACCCAAGAAATACAGAGCCAATGCCTTTTCTGCCTTAGAACAAAAAAAAGGGGAAAGCTGCCAAATAACTGTAAGCTTGTCATGTTCTCTGGTCCTTTCCTTAAGAGAGAAAGATCAAGATTACATGGGCCACCAGGGCAAACTTTCTCTCACTTGATCTTTTCTTTGTAAAACATCAGTATGGAATGCTTGATTGTCTAGCAAAAGCTGTAGAACCCTTGTGTATAAAAGAAATCAGTCCTTTCATTATAATTATACGAGACTGAATAGATCGAAATTTTATATAGTATATAATGAAGCATGTAGCCCATGAATCGAATTGCTTTAATAGATCAATAAAATAAGAGTTATACTACTACACTGTTACTCTTGTTCTTGAGTTATAGTATTGAACTATTTATTTTTTCATAATTTAATAAGTGCATTTTCTTTAAACTATAAATACTTTGAATACAACACTATATGTAAACTGCAACCTGAACTAGTAACTGCATTATTGTAACATGCTTTCCACCAGGGGTTATGCTCTTAAGAAAGGTCAGGTTTCACACATCGGGACAGTGACAACTTGAATAAGGCTATATTAAATGTTAGCACTTTATATTGAAAGACAAAGAATCCATTTTCATACTGTTGAGAATAAAGACAAATACATTACTAGAGACCTGACTAGTAGTTGTCATTAGTGAACGGACGAATGAAGAGTTAAAGCTATTAATAGATAATATATGTTAAATGGATATTGCTGTTGATATTAATGTGGAGGAATCTATATAGAGCACGTGACAAAACACTCATAGTCTGCATTAGATGGGTGTGATGTGCGGGACGAAGAATTGTTTTCAGTCTTGAGCTGTTTATATCCCCAGAGCTTTAAAGTTTTTTAGTCTCTTCAGTAACTAATACTAGAAAATTCCTGTTCCATGGAATGCATGATAGACTGTTCAAACTTTGTATCGTTTTTTCATTCTGTAGGCAACTGGCTCTAAAGGCACTGAATGAACGGTTGAAGCGTGTGGAAGATCAGTCAGCCTGGCCCAGTATGGAAGATGAAGATGAAGAAAATACCAAGGCCGATACTCCCTTGCTACCTGAAAAGAGCCGGGACTCTGCCAGTGTTGGAAAAGCTTCCAGCCAAGAATCCAGCCTCATTACCTTTGAAGATGCCCCCTCTCAGTTGTGACCATGAAGCATTTGCATCTCCTGCCTGCTCCTGCATATCAGAGCTGCTAATGATCCTTCACCTGCCCTCCCTTGTAGCATTCCCTGTTTTGCAGGAACAAAACACTATGCCTCCTGGCTACTTCCTCCAGCATTTGTGAGCCACCTGTGGTTTTGCCAGCCAGGTTTTAGGACTCTTTTGGTGAAAATTGAATTGTCAAACTGACCTGAGAAGTTGTTTCATCTCTTCAAAAAGGTTTTGAAATTAAGAACTTCTCAGAACTGGCAGGGGAGGAAGGAGGATATAGCTCAATAAGGAGCATCTCCTTAAAAAGACCTATAAAATTTGCCCCAGCCTACAGTTGCCATTGTGGCTATTAACACAATGCTTGTGTTTAGTTCCTTTAATGGCAATTCTGGTTAATCTGAATGGAGTCTTGTATTCTCCAGTCTGACGAATCTGCTCTTCTTTGAGTTCTAAATGCTAAATTATCACATAAACACAACGGAAATATCACAGAACAACCCCTTTGAATGTACAGCATTCTCCTCGATTGCAGTTTTACTTGGTGGCAGTGATTGTTGTCAATGATTATTTGGCTTCTGTTTTTCAGAATTAGTTATTGATTAAATAAGTAATTTAATATTGATTAAATAAGCAAAAAAGATCTTTGTTACTCACTTTTATTTCCGATATCCATGGGTTTCATAATTTAAAACCCTGCCAAATAAAACTGTTAAGTTCCCTCTTGTAGAGGCAGCAGTTAAAGCCTTTTAATAATAGTAATGCCATTGCTGATTTTTTTTTAAAGTGGAAGGATGCAGGCTGCAGCTTGCTTCTAGATTGCCAATTAATACTGGATAGGAAAGCATTGTCTGAGACTTTCCATAGGACTTCAAAAGGAAATTAATTTGATTTATTTTTCTTCACTTCCGTTTACAATTATTCAAAGTATAAAGCAGCTTTTGACTTTAGTGGGCAACCAGTGTATTCAAGACACCACTGGGGTAAATTTTTGCCACAGTAGGTTGCATACTACTACTATTTTTTTAATTTATTTTTATTTTTTTGCAGGAGACTGACAATTCCTCTGATGCCTAATTTTTCTGTTTGGTGAGATCATTAACCTCTTTTCCTTTGGGCTGAGATATTTTTTTTTATGTGGGGCAACAAGTTCTGAGATTTCTTGCCTTGATAGCCAACTAAAGGTGAAGAACTGGGTTAGGTAGCACTTAAAAGAATGGAAAGAGAATGTATGAAAATGTTAAGATAAGTTTTTAAAGGACCATGATTTTTTTTTTGTCAACCAAGAAGTAAAACACAGATTTCAGTATCAATAAACAGTTCTTTCAAAGAGTGCCTCTTGATTGGCTTTCTAAACCTCCCATCATTCATCATTTGACTGTGTTAGCTCCTACTTGCAAAAGAGCTCACAAAATCATTTTCACTGCAATCAGTATTGTTAACATGAGGGGATGTTAAAATGCAGTAACAAATGTTGTCTGTGAAATCTTTAACATGCAAACTCCTGAATGTTAAGAGCCTTGCTTCTTTTGTAGAATTAAGCCCAGTCTGATCAAGATGATGTACATCTTTGTTCACTTCCTCATCCCATTTCACTACAGAAATCCTGCATAATAAACACTGTCCATTTTGAATCTGAAAGCTTGAGTGAAAAACTGAACCATGATATCTTAAAGTTTAGTGTTTCCAACTGCAGCTGTCTCCTAATGATTTTGTTAATCTGATCTTTTAAATTTCCAGGATTGAATACCTGTCTATGTCTTAGGTCTTAATGCTTCTTTACCCAATATGAATTTCTTATGTGCACCAATAAGAAAACCCATTGATGAGTTGCCATCATTATGTACTTGTTCTAAAAATAAAAAGAAGAAAGAATTATATTGTCCTTACAGATTTTGAAATACTGCCGTGTTTTCCTTCCACTGAATGTAAAAAATAATCTGCATGGAATTATTTCTGTGGAAGAAATTCACCTTATACAGTGCATTCCCTGTAACAGCTGTATTAGAAATGATGCTAATTAAGACGGTAATCATAGTACCATGTTGACTTGATCATGCTTTATTTTAAGGTTAGTAATGAGGGAGAAATTTGCCAACTTTTTGGTGGAAAAGCAGTTCTCAAAAGCATACAGGTAGTCCTCAATGTATGACCACAATTGAGGCTAAAATTTATGTTGTTAAGTGAGAAAGTTGTTTCTAATATATTTCCCATATATTAGAAAAGCCAAAAAATATATGAAAAGCTAGGGCTGACCATCTAAAAATTAAATTCAGAAATTTGAGTTCACAGGCAGTCTGAGAAGTCACTTAAATTACTGGCTCAATCTCTAACTAGAATAATTTATTAATATTGGACTTAATTTGAAAAGATTCAAAACTGGTGATTTGTGCATGTACAAAAGGACTTTTTCAACTCAGATTTTTAAATCCATTTATAAGTCCCGAATGGTTAAATTTCCTGAATCATTTTAAAAGTCTGAATCAATTTTTGGATGGCTTAGACAACCTGGTATTTACAACACTTTAGTTCTGAATGAAATCTTAGACCAGAGGTGTCAAACTTGCGGCCTTTGGGCCAGGATGTGTTACGCACTGGCCATGCCCATCCCTATTTTAGCGAAGGGGGAAAAAGTTGTAATATGTTATGTGACACCGCAAGTTTGACACCCCTGTCTTAAACCATTAATAAAAAATAAGTTCTTAATGAAAAACTTAGTTACAGGATGACTACTGTGATTTAGAAATAGCCAGTTTAGTGAAATGGTTAAGGTAACCCACTAAAAACCAGGAGACTGAGTTCTAATCCTACCTTAAGCACACAAAGCACCTGGATGACCTTGGGCCAGTTTCTCTCTATGAGCTGTTATTTCCAACATCACACCCCTCAAAAAAAATCAAAAATGAGACCAAAAAAAAGTGTATAAAAACATACACATATATTGTTCCCCCAGTTGAATACTGATAAATATATTTCAACAATAATAGTATTCTACTTGCAAAACAAGTCTACAATTTATCAACTACTACAGCTCTATTTGCCCAACTAATTTGACCTATCTTCTAATTACTGTAAAAAAAAAGTTAACAGGTAAAACCAACAACAAACCTAAACTTCAAAAGTCTGTTAACGATCTATTGTATTTCACATCGCAGAAAGTCCTCTACAGCTTCTAATCTACTATAGACCACTGCTATCATCTTTAATCTGTCCAGGATCAAATTTGATTGATTCTTGAAAATATATGAAGCTTTTCCTTAAAATTCTAACTGGAATCTTTCTCAATAATTGCATCTCATTCCCCAAAGTCATAGTTCTCTATTGTGAAAAACTCTCCAGCCACTTGTTCAGAGATTTTTTTTTGTGCCAGTTGGACTACAACATCTCTCTTAACAGTTGTCTTTTGAGGGAATATAATATGCCTATTCCACAATCTCTATTTTCTTTAAAAAGTTCAGTTCATTACTGATCCATACTGCCAACTTAAATTTGTGACCAGCCTTCTCCAATGAACCTGCAATTCTCATACAAAGCTCCTCTTACAATTCTGTCAGCAACAAATAGACTTCCAATCCATCCAATTGCAAGTCTGATTTAACTGTAATTACCTGTATCTGAGTATTGCCCTTAGGTTGATTTATAACTTGTTATATCATCAAACTTTTTATCTACATTTTCATTCACAACTTGTAAGTTTGCAAGCATTTTTTTTTCAAAGGCTTTCACGGCGGCTTTGAAATTAAGACTTTATGTCTCTTTTATATTTTTGTGGGCACTGTAAAGAATATATAACGTATAATATTAATCCTTAATATATTGTTATTTTCATTTTAAATGTAATTCAGATTTCCTTTATAGCAACATTTCACAGCAAAAATGTAGGCAATTCCTCTCAAAAATAAAAGAAGTACTGGTAGATGTTCCATACAAAAATGTCCACAGGAAAAATTAAGATAATATTCCTCACATGGAATATTTTGTTTATTCCCAGAGAATAAATAGAAATGAAAGAGAATACAAAATTCTTGCAGTAGTCGGATGAAGATATAAATCAAATCAGATCACTTTCACTACCAAGGGGGGGGAAACTTCCAAAATCTTGCCAGGACTAGTTCAGGCAGTCATGAGGAGGTAACAGTGATTTGATGGCACTCATACTCACATGAATTAGGAGTACTCTCACTGTTTTGTAAAGTATTTTGGTAGTAACAACCATTGAGGAGAAAATCCAGTAAAATGAATAGATACCTATTTTGTCATTTAGTTGTTATGCTGCTATAAAAAGAAATTTTTGATCTAGATTTTTGATCTAGAATGTATCTTTAAACTCCCTTTATTCATTTTCAGGTCATTTCTTTAACTGCATAATTGTTTCTTTAATGAAGCTTTCAAGGAATAATAGGAGCCTTAGCATTAGCAACGTCTTTGATAGTTGAAGGTGGTTTTGAAATGTAGATTTGTTAACAAAGCTAGTCACCAATTCTGAGCCTTGAATTACAGTCACAGCTGTTTATCAGTCATATATCTTTGACAAGCTTGCACATATTTCTCAGTATGGAAAAAGGGGAAAGGAAAAAAATGTCATCCATTAATATTTCACCATCTTCCTATTGTTATTTGCTAGTCTAGTTCACGCTGACATCACTTCTGTCGGGCGGGGCTTCTTCATATGTATTCCTTCTTCATATGCATTACTTCTGTTTTATTTTCAGTAATTATTAGCATTTTTAATTAGCCAGATGGATTTTTTTAGATGTCTCCCATTATTTATATTGGATATTATGATTGTGCAATTTATAACCTCAGGAATTTCCAAGTACGGTATCTTGAGCTTCTTTTCCTAGTATACCTAACCATAGAACATTAATTAACACTTCCCTGGTTTTATTAATATCAACTTAGCTGAATTTTGGAGTACATTAAGCTCATGGTTAACTTTTCACAGATTGAATTCCAGTATATCATTACCTCCCAGGTTCCTGTACTGTACTAATTTTATTAGTGAATTTTGCTATATTGGCTGAAATCAGATTAATTTTCTCATTCCAGATCCTCATTCTGAAAGACAATGTTTTCAGCAATGCATTTGGGAAATTAGTTTCCATGACTCTGGGGTTTGTGTTCCTTAAACATCTGTATTTTGTTATTCTCATCTTACTTCCTATCATTATTTTAATGATTTTACCTCTGCACTTTCCCATTTTACTTCATCAACATTTAGTTTACTGAGTTACTTAAACTGGTAATGAAACCAGAAATCAGGACAGGAGAAGACAATATTCCAGAGATGTCAACAGGAACTAGAGCAGTGCATATAAAGACATCTCATAAGGCCTGCGGGTTTTAAAATATTCAGCCATGGTGTGAATGTGGTAAGTCTTTGCTATTGAAGAGGTCAATATAAAATGTGTTCAATATTTTTATATATTGTAGTCAAATAGAAAATTCTTGATAGTTGGCAGCTCTGCTTCTGTTTATAATTCAAGTGAACATCAGGAGTTGATTTTGTGGCCTGTTGGCTGCCAGCAGAGCTAGCAGCAGAGTCGGACAAGTGGGAGGGGGAGCCTGGGCCAACTTCGGAGCCTTTGTAAGGCTGTGATGAGGAGGATTGATCAGAGGCAGAACTGGGGCCTTGTCCTCCCCCAGGTAGAGAGGCAGCTGTCTTGGGGTCTGAGCTGAGTGAGGGTGAGGAACAGATGGGAACCATCCCAGATGTGCATATGCATAGGGAAGAGACGAGAGCAACAGAAAGCAATAAGCTGGCTCTCGGAGAAAAGAAGACATAGATGCTAGCCAGGGAAATAGGAGTTTGGGAGTGACCGGTTGTCTCAGACAACTGTTCATTTTACAATGTACATCAATCATGTCGGATTCCTTTGCCAGAACCAGGTTTGTCGGGACTAATTGCTCTGTATTTGAGGTGCCAATGGAATCTCCTTGCTGGGAAATAATAGGAGTGAATTTAGCTCAGCCAATGTGAACAAAACTGTTCCTGTCCTGACTTAAATAAAAAAGGGTTTGTGTTACTTGTGAGTAAGTAGTTTCTTATTGCTTGTGAAGGCTGGGTCAGAACATGATATGTGAACAGGCTCTAATGAACAGATTCTAATTCTAGTCATAGCTAATCTGGCTGCTGTATTATTGCTCAATGACTTGAAAATAACTAAAGTTATTCTTAAAATATTGTGGCCATAATGTGTAATGTTCCTCTGAAACACAGGCAGAAATCTTAAATGAAAGGGAATAAGGTTAATAGAAATATATGAAGTTGTTTATGCTTTCACAAAATCTGAGCTATGATTCCAATAATTTCTGTATGACTGAACAATGCAAAATATATCTGAAGGAAACAAAAACAAGCATGATGGCAGTATGTCACAGTTGCTGCATTAAAAAAATTTTTTTTTAATTTTTTTCAGCACTCATAAATACAAGCGTCTTTTCCCCACTCCCAAGTTTCAGTGGTAGGTTCATTTGCTACACAGTTTGGTGGCATATATTTTGTTTTTGATGTTTTCAGGTAACAAATATTACCTCTGTTCCCTCTTATCAAGGTAGCAATCATTACTTGACCAGTTTAAAGAGTAAACACTGGGCAAAAAAGTAGCATTAGAACTAGTTATAGACTGTTCATTGACGACATCTATGAGACAATTAATCTTCCCAATGCTTTCAGTGCAAATACAAACTTTTTAAGCCTAGTATATGTTTTTTTTAACTATAATACTGTATGGTAAATTATATGTTGGAACACAAGTAGCAGCTACAGATACCTAAACTATGTACCATTGGAAATACAGGCATTTAGGTGCTGCTTGAAAAGAGCATATATCATACTCATTACACAATGCCATGTGATAATATCTTAACAAGAGCATTCTTGCCTTTGCAATAGAGAACTGAATTAAAATTTAAAAATAGGACTGGCTGGGAATGCAATCAAAGCCTACATTGTAACTAAAGTTACATGTGGCCATGGTTTTGAAAACTATAGGAAGTTAGTCTGTTTCATTGACTGCAACCTAAGTGTCTTTAAATAAATCAATATTAATAGTTCCTCTGTGACACAAGATTATTTCCCCATTAAAGAAACTTTTCTGTGATTATTTTTCTCCCTCTTTGGAAAGCAGGTGTTATCCTTTCTCAATAGTAGAATACAAATATATATTTATTTAAGGAGCTCCTGGAAGTAACTATGGTTACCGAAATTGTTTTAACAAACAAACAAAACATATTATGGGAGGTCAATTGTTGCTGATAGCCAAGATAAAAAACAAAAGCAATTAGAGTTGTTCCCCATTTTGAAAAGCAAAGGAAAAAGTATAATCTTTTCTAAGTTCTTTAAGAACTTCAGCATGCTTGAGAAGTGCTTTGTTGTAAGAATTAAAGATGAATGAAAATGCTTTTTATGCACATATATTTAACATATGAACTTTTCTCAAGCTCTGTTTGCATGATATATCTTATTTTTGTGAAAGAACTGTGCATATGAATTCCAAGTCTTGAGAAATGAGAAGATTTCCTTGTCAATCAAGCCAATGCATTTCTGTCTGTAATTGCAGGATCAAACTATCTGGTACTATTATTCCTTACTACTCAGATTTTGAAAAGTTTGAGTCAAAACCAAGTATACTTTGCCTAATTTATTGAGCAGAAGATAAGCCTTTTTTTCTTTACAAGTCTAAAAGATGAGGTTTGCAGTCACTTATGACAGATTCTCCAATTAGTTTCCTGTTGAGTTTTGGGACTACAGTTCCCATCACTCCAAGCTATCATCACTTTAGAAAACAGAAAATTATATAATACAATATGAGAAAGAAGTTCAGTAGTTAAGTATTGTGGAAACTCAAGAGGAGAGTTACTTGTTCTTGCCTTTTCTGGTTTAAAAAGAAATTAAAAAGAAACCTGAAGCAGCACATTTTGTTAACCATTATGCTAGTGCTATGGGATGGGTTCATTCATCCTGCTAAACTTTGGTTTCTTTTAAGTTTTAACCATGATTTGTAGAATAAACTATGGTGGCCTGCTACATAAAAATGCCCTAATGGTTTAATTAACAAACTTAAGTCAAAACAAAAACTAATCACATTGTAATTTAGCTTTAACTTAGCCAGCATGCTTTGAAACTTCATGGCTGCCAAAGCTGTCAGCTAATCACCTCTAAATTCAGTGCATACTGCCAAGGGACAGATTCAACTCATCTTACACAAGATCACCCCAGAAGTTGCACTATAAAGTGTTGAGAGAAATTGAAACAGTTCTATTTCCCAATCTTTTGCATATCTCTTTGGATTCATGGCTTCTTGAATTTTTGCCGTGTCTCTTCTTTGCATGTGGGATAAGCCTTATTACATCTTCACCTGCATATATAAACCAAGTGAATTTTCTTCTGAGTAAAAATGTGTATTTTTTAAGAATCAGCATTCAGCTTTTATAATAGTACATAGCAAGGAAGAACAAGATAAATTGAGAGAAGGTTAGAGAAGAAATATGAAAGATTACAAGTCAAGAACTGTCAAGCAGGAGAAGAGAAATTGGGTACTCCCTATTAACTATTAGTAGGGAAAGAGAGAGACTCAAATGTGCCTTGTGAAAGTCAGTCAAAATTCTGGGTGGCCTCGATATTTTTTTTTTAATAATAGTATTAAAAATAGTAATAGTATTCTTCAGAATACAGAAGAATAGTATTCTTCAGAATAGTATTAAAAATAGAATAGTATTCTTCAGAATACATCCAGAGGATGGTAGGGGACAGGAAGGCCTGGAGGAACGTTGTCCATGGGGTCGCGATGGGTCGGACACAACTTCGCAGCTAACAACAACAACAAAGTATTCTTCACCCTGCATTTTCTCATCTTTCTAAAAATAGTTTGTGATTACTTCCTTACCCTTAGACTGGTGTTTCCAACCCTAGTCATTTTATGATGTGGGGATTTGAGTCCCAGAATGCTCTAGCTAGCATTCCCAGCTGATGTATTCTGGGAACTGAAGTCCACATGTCTTAAAATATTAAAGCTGGGAAATACTGCCTTAGATCTTTCTTGCCCTATTCCATCATTTGTCTATAAAATTGTAGTGGCACTACAATTTACAATTATAGATGGCGAAATCAAGAATAATCTAGATTCTCATGGGTTACTTGCTCCTGGATAAGGATACCATATGCTTTCAGGGGACACATCTTTTGAAAACTCAATAAAGGGTTAGCAAAGTAAGCAACTCACTGTTATGCTTTGCTAACCTTCCTATTATGCCATTAAACCAGGGCTAATAACATCCAACCTGCACAAATGGTTGACTATGATTTAAATCATAGTGATCCAGGAATGTATGTTCTTGTTTTCTGCTTTAAATTAAAGTGCCTTTTTATACAGTAGCTCTGCATCTTTTAATTGCAGAGCAGAAAGTCAGAATATTGGTTGGGAATAGAGTTACAATAATCTCAATGTATCTAAAGAATGGAGGGACATTGGTTTTAAGTGATATCTTTTATGCTGAAGAGCTATCTCTATCTTACAGGCTAACATGCATTTGAAATCCTTCAGGAAAAGACAGTATTTGGGAGCAGGACAGATAGGCTTGAGTAAGAAAAACAACAAGTAAAGGAATATTCATTTTCTGAAAAAAAATTCTTCACATTTTCCATCTGCACAAAGCAATTCTACTTTTAAAAAAATGTAAAATATATTATTAGCCCTTGATCAGCACATATGTTTAGCTAATATAGCTGGATATGCTGTACCTTCACATAGCATGTGACTTTAAAAAAAGAGGAAGAATTGACCACCAATGCAAACAAAAACTGAATACATTGAATAGAAGCCATCCTTTCAAAGAGGAAGTTTAAAATGCCCATGCCTTAGAATTGAGCACGAATAGAAGTTACAGCAAGTTAGAATTACAATCGTAGATGTACATGGCCAATCAAGAATAATTTAAACCAGAATATATCCACTGATTTCATTCAGGGGTGAAGGAGTACCAGTACAGCAAAGTTGGGCTCTTATACAATACTAATAGTTCCAGCAATGGAACTTGGTTCAACAGCATAGGCATCTCTGCTATGGAAAAATTGAAGCAATAAAAAAAATCCATACAAAGTTAGAGGCAGGTAGAAAGAGATTCTTGAGTTCCAGTACTCCTGTATATAGCTATGGATTCCTCCCAGATAATGCAGAAATGCTTCTGGGATGCCACACAGATGTCTTGTTTTAAGATTGTTTTCAAGGCTGAATTCTTTTACGGTAGAGATAGGCATTGCTCACTTGGTTCATGATAACCAAACTGGTGAGAATAGGGCACAGCATAGTTAGATACCAGGAGATTCCAGTCACGGTTGTGGAAAACCACAGGGAACACATGCCCAGCATCAAGCTGGCACAACCAAGAAGATACCCTATCAGTCCTGATGTGGCATGGTACAGTTTCAGTTTGCTCAGCGTCCAGTTCTTCATCAGCTTGGGATAGAGCAGGGCGAGCCCACCCATGCACTGCAGGCTAGCATATACCACTGTCAGCAAGCCAGTCTGGCCGTGCCAGGTGACAAAGTGCTCTTTCCCATTGAGGTACTTGTTATAGATGATAATGGTCAATCCCAGCAATGCACAGATAAGAGCAAGCAGCTGTAAAGCCCAGTGGAAGCGGACCTTAGCCTTGCGGGAGAAGGACCGGAGGAGGGAGCTCTCTGGAGAGAAAGTCAGCAGGGCCTCTGTCATCAGGAAGGAAAACTGGGAGAGGGAAGACAGAAAAAGACGTAAGGGTTTCTCACATAAAGGTCAGCTGCAAAAAATATTTAGCAATACTTCATGGAAAAATTTGGGAAACCATCAGATATTTAGTGACACACTAATTTATCAGTGGAGGAAGCCTATTCAAGAAGATACAGTACATAACTTTTAAATGAAATTCTGCAAAAGGGAAAATACAGATTTAGAGAGACGGTGTGTAGAGAGACTCATTCTTGAAACAGGGTAGCAGAAGTGCTATGCTATTTTTCCCATAGTGAAGAATACGGACCTGCCCCAGGGGTGGGTTCTACTTACCTTTGCTACCGGTTCTAAAGGTGCACGCACTTTGCATGTGTGCTGAACGCACGCTCCCGTGCCTGCGCAGACATTTTTGGCGAAAAAAACCTCCAAAAAAGCGTTCTGCGGATCTGCGCAAGCACGCTCTGCGCAGACACCGATAAGTACGGGCACGCGGGTGGGCCCAGCTGCCGGTCGTGTAGAACCAGTTCGGTGATGTCACAGCGTCACCGCTACCGGATCGCACGAACCGGGAGCAACCCACCACTGACCTGCCCCCTATTATGTTCAACAAAGTATTCTGCCTTTTTGCATGAAGAGCCAGCAAAGTGAACAACTTGTTATAAACGAGAACGTTGTACAGATAGTCCTCAATTTACAATCAGTCATCTAGCAGCTGTTCAAAGTTACGGCAGATCCCCCCTCCCCCAAAGACAACT
The DNA here is from genome assembly GCA_032468115.1 of Grayia smithii. Taxonomy (NCBI): domain Eukaryota; kingdom Metazoa; phylum Chordata; class Lepidosauria; order Squamata; family Grayiidae; genus Grayia; species Grayia smithii. The sequence continues at coordinate 403,450 of JANHFM010004798.1, read as the reverse complement.
TATGACCCAGTCCTGAAGTTATAGCTGCTGCAGTGACCCTGCAGTCATTCTTATGAACAACACAGCGCCCTACTGCCTGTTTCCCTATTTCCCCACACACACTGGGTCCCCACAGGCCTTGGACCTGCTTCCCATCCTCTTCCTTACTTAACTTTCCAAGAACTCCAGAGCTTGAGTTAGGGAAGCATGGCAAGTGGTTTTGTTGTTGGGGTATGTCTTCAATACAGCCATATTGAATTGCCATTCATAAAATGGCAGACTCTTCCAGAATTGTCCCACATGGGGTTGTTCATAAAATGCCAGCCACACAGCCCAGCAATGAAGCAGTTTGTTCTGTTTCCTAACACGGTCTGTGCAGTGCTATGGAAAATGCCAGAGCTTTCTACAGCATTGCGTAGTTCATGTTAGGGAACCATAATGGATCATTCTATTACTGGGCCACAGCTGCCAATTTCAGTGCGGCCACAAGGAACTGTGTTGCTAAGCAACACATCCCAGATTCCCAGCAGCAAAGCAATCCACACTAAAATGGCAGCTGCATCTGTGACGCAGCCACACAGTCCAGGAAAGTTGAGGGATGGTGTGGCATGCCCTCCTTCTCCAATGTGAGGTTCAGAGCTCTGGAGAGCTTCAAAAGCCAAGTGGGTGATGGGGAATGGGCAGGAGGCCGAAACACTGTGGGAAACCAGTGCAGGGAGGGAGAAACAAGCCCGAGGGTTGTAGGGACCCCAAAGTGGAAAGCGGAGCATGGAGTATTTTATGAGGTGAAGGAGGCCTTGGGAAGCCCAGGGCAGGTGGGCATGAGCCAGGACTTCCAGGACCTTCCCCCCCCCCCATGGGCACTCTGTGTTCCGCTTAACAACCCACACAGTCATTTTAACAACTGCAAGGGGGGAGGTCATTAAGCGAGGCACTCTCTCAACTGTAATGGACAGGCTATATTGTGGTGATAGGTCAAGGATTACCTACATAGTTAATAATTTGAGAAAAGATAACCAATAGTAGGAGGAAGGAGTATTATATATGTATCTACTGCTTTGAGTTATTTATAAAAACAATAAATGTGAGATAAAAAATCTAGAAAACAATCTCATTTGTCTGGCTTACCGCAAGAGACATTAAGAAAGGATGCCAGGAGAACAAACCTGGAAAGGAATGAGAGCAAAATCAATCTCTGCCGGCTAATCATGGCTGAAAAGATAAAGTGTGTTCCTTACATTCAATTCATTCGCTGAAGTCTTAAAATATCCTGGTGTAAGATAATCCGACCCAAGGTTTCTATCATAGCTGTGCCTATGCTGATACTGCATTTGGGAGCCCTGGAGCCACCAAAGGCAGAACCACCAAAATCTGGAAGCTAATTAGGGACAACTTTTATCCTGTTTTCAGACTGGGTACTTTTAAGGGTAGAAACAGAAGCACAAGGCTTTCATTCACATTCCTAAATTCTCCCAAATTAAGCAAAACAGGGTCGAGTAATTATTACCCTTGTATCCTTGTATCACTAATAAGATTTGTGCAGCTAAGAAGTTAAAGCAGGACAGAAGAACAGACATGTCCACAGATTGTGAAGTACAGTATTAATATATTGACTGAGAAACTACAAGTAGAACAATACTAAATATGCTAGTATTGGAAGCCCATTATTTGTGAAATAGGTAATTTTGAGGTTCTTTCAAATATGAATCTAATAAACTCTTGAAGTCAAGGACGAAATAAAACATGTCCATAGAGAATTTTTTTAAAAATAAAACAGATTATTATGAAGTAAATTTTAAAGTGCTAATTCATGAAACTTTATACTACGTATTATTTATAATAAGGTAACACAACATACATTATCAGAATTAAATGTTAGTCAGTTTGGTCTAGTGGTTAAGATACAAGGCTAGAAACCAGTAGGTCATGAGTTCCATAGTCCTGCCTTATCCATGAGAGCCAGATGGGTAACCTTGGGCAAGTCATTCTCTCAGCCCAATTCACTTCAGAGTGGTTGTTGCAAGGAAAATAGGAGAAGGAAACTTATTAATTTCCTTAGTTACTTATAAAAAATAATAAAGACAGGGTACAAATAAAATAAACATTATTATATTGATTCATAATTTTGTTTCCTGTGATCCTGCAAAATGATTACATTCTCAAAATTCTTTATTCACCATGGAAAATGGAGCTTAATCCATGTTAAGCTTTGCATTGAAGGCTCTTATTTCACTGTCATCTTCCTTTCACTAAAAGAAATTGATTACCCTTTTTTCGCAGAAGATACAGAACTATAACTAGATTGGAGAAGACACTACAATGAATGAACTTAATGGGAAAACCTCAGTCTGTAATCAATAAAACAAAAGCAAGGGCTACATACACCGACCACATTCAGCACAGGCAATGCAGTATGGATGCAATCACAGATTATTATACATTAAGCATCCTTATGGCTAGAAATTGGGAGACCATGATTACTAGTCCCACTTTAGGTATGAAGCCAGCTGAGTGACCTTGGACCAGTCAGTCTCTCTCTCTTTTCCCTAGGAAGACAATTGCAAGCCACTTCTGCATACCTTCCCAAGTAAACTGCAGACTTGTCCAGACAGTCACCAGGATTAAACAATGACTCACAGGCATGCAACACAAATATCATAACTTTTTTCCTCTGAGAACTCAAGGTAGCATTTATGAATGGGGTCTTTCCCAACACTGTATTACAGCTATGATCCTATAACATCAATGGGGCTGAAGGCATGATTGGCCAAAATTTATCAAGATCCCACTCAAATCCTATAACTGAGTGGTATTTGAATCTAACTAGCTCAAGCACAACACTTTACCTCTCCACTCCATTAATTATTTTAATTACCGTATATATAGCAGTACAGTTGAGGTTGGAAAATCCAGAGTGGAGTGTTGGTCAAAATGGATGACTAGAATTGCCAAGATCTAAGTCTAACTCAACCAGGGAGGTTACGAATGACTTTCAGCCTGCCTTCCTCCTCCCTACCCTACATGCCCAGCCTGGACCTACTAGCTAAAATCATCATCCAGCAGGACGATCTGTACTGTACAATATATCTTAAGCATGCCTGTCCATGTTTTGAGTACTATTGGGGAAATAGCACCGAATGGTCCTCCCTTTGCTCTTTACTTACTTGATCCAGGTCTGGTGAATACCACCATGACAATGGTGAATCCAAGAGAAACCAGGTGTGCGGTTGCACCAAAGACAGTCCTGAGAGAGTGGTAAATCTGAGATTCCGTTTCAACTGTCAGAGCCATGTCTTCTGGAATATGAATAAGACGTTTGCCTTCCACTGTCCACTAATTATCGATCTTCTGTGTTTACATGCAAAACCTATCAAGTGTTCCAGAACATCAAAGTGAGGGAAAACTCGAGCACTACTGTCTTTAAACAAAAAAAATCTGCTTCAGGTTTCTCATGCTTCTGTCAATTATCCTGTGTAGATAAATGTAAAGAGATAATATTAAGAAAAGAAGGAGCAAAATAAAAGCATCTGGAAAAACCAAGAATAGTCTTTAGTCCTCAAGTATAATCAAAGAAAATCCTAGGCTGTCAAAGCAGAGCATTTCCAACAAGGATTTGGCATCAAAACCTGGGATTCTGCCAACAAGGAAACTAAGCTTTAGATATTTTTAGGCTCTTAATGTAATGTCATATCATAAAATATTATAATTCCAATTATTTAATCTCATTTCTCCCTCTTCTTTTTCCTGTTCTCATTTTGTGTACATTAAGCACATGCTGACTTTTGAGGGTTGGATGGATTTTTTTTGCTGTGGAGGAAAAGGATTTCTAAACCTTTAATATAGGGTGGGCTTCAGATTAAGAGAGACTTTTGTTCCCTCCAGGAATCAAACTGAGTAAACATACAGCACTCAAACCTATATGTCTGAAGAAAGCCTAACTACACCACTAATGCTGATTTAGTTCCATTGTTTAGATTCAGGGGGAGATGGTGTCAGTATTGCAATATGCAAGTATAAGCATGCCGTTGTAATCATTTTCTCCCACTGTCAACTTCAATTGACATTCAGAAGTATGGAAAGCTCCCCTGACAGGGATTGGTAATAAACCACAAACCAATGCAGGTAAACAAAAGAAGAGAACCACACAGCCATGGTTAATACATGAACCCAGTAGGTTTCCTTGTGATTAATTAACCATAGTTTAATTTAAGAAACCTAATGTCAACAAATCACAGCTAAAATATAGATGGCTACTTTATGGTTCAGCAGGTGTCATTAACCCATTAATCACTTTTGTTGCATGTGAAGCAAAATATCCACCTCTTCAAACTGAACTGAGCAGTCATGCAGGCCTGCAGATCTTCCTTTCTGAGGCCTTTTCAAAACAAGTGTTGTGCAGCACCCTTTTCTATGAATCTTTAGCCAGAAAAATTCAGCCTATATTACATTTCACTGCTAGTACATCATCAGAGCTTTCCCTATAGAAGCCTTAAAAAAATTAAAACATCACTATTTTGTTTCACTAAGAAATTATGATTTCTTGAAGAACAGCCTGCAGAATTACATGCAACCTTTACTACAAGTGTCTGTGGAAATGCATCTCAAATCATAAGCTAGGAGTATCTTTGAATATGTGTCAAGCTAAAGAACACAGCAAGGCTCATGTTCACTTCTATCATGCTGTCAATCTTCAGTCCTCTAGGCAGCATAGTAGTAGTTGGCAAACATTTGAAACTCTGAAAAATAACATTTCAAGATAAAACTCTTGAAAAATTGTTCAGTCACAAGCACTAATAGAAAACACTAGTGGATTATTAAGTGTTGTACCTTATGATTCATGATGAATGTATCTTTTCTTTAGGTACACCGAGAGAGTATGCACCAAGACAAATTCCTTGTGTGTCCAATCACACTTGGCCAATAAAGAATTCTA
>JANHFM010004798.1:352810-364098 GCA_032468115.1 Grayia smithii | reverse complement strand
TTCCCACCCCACTCTGGGGCCAGCCAGAGGTGATATTTCCCAGTTCTCTGAACTGCTCAAAATTTCCGCTACCGGTTATCCAGAACCTGTCAGAACCTGCTGGATTTCACCCCTGGTCTTATACTCTGAAAAATACGGTATGTACTTTTTACACCCAATTTTCCAATGTAAAATACAACATCATAATTTTAAGAATTGCAAATTACATTGAAAAGTTTGTATCTATAGACACTCTGGATTCCCTTATCTGTTTGGTAGGATTACAATTATTGAATTGAACCAAAGTTCTCATCCTGTTCAAATGAACAAGGATATCATGGAAGGATTTTTTTTTTTTAAAGTAGGCATTAGAAATCAAACAGCTAAAAAAAATACAAACGTACCAAGAGGGAAAAAAGCAATATTTCTAAAGGATCCATTAGTATAGAAAAAAATCTGAATCCAGTATTTATTACCAGCTTGCCTGAATTTACCCAAAAATGTTAAATATAATTTTTTGAGAGACAAAAACTTTACATAACAACATCTCTAGACCTAGCATGGTCAATAAACTTTATTATCTCAGGAGAAGTCACATCTGTGCTAAGGCCTGAACTATACAACTAATCAACAATTTGTTTTAATTTTCCATGATGCCCATTGTAACATATTGGAGAGAATTTAAATGCTACCCCCAAACTAGATAATTTTAATCAATTTAGGGTAAGTAACACCTGGTAGTGTTTTTACCAAGGAGTTGGAAGTCTAGTCAACCTTGAATGCTCATCTTGGAGTCAGTCAGCTAGGGGAATTTCATAGATATAAACTAGTTTGTTTATCCTGTCTTCCTTGATTTTTTCCTTGAAGATAGCCAGTTGAATTATAAAGTTGATAATATCAACTTATCATTGTCTGGTTGTTTCATTTGTATCTCTGTTGCTTATAAGGTAAAGGTAAAGGTTCCCCTCGTACATATGTGCTAGTCATTCCTGATTCTAGGTGGTGGTGCTCATCTCTGTTTCAAAGCCGAAGAGCCAGAACTGTCAGAAGACGTCTTTGTGGTTATGTGGCTGGCATGACTAAATGCCAAAGGCACAAGGAACGCTGTTACCTTCCCACCAAAGGTGGTCCCCGTTTTTCTACTTGCATTTTCTGCTAGTTTGGCAGAAGCTGGAACAAGTAATGGGAGCTCACGCGATTACATGGCACTAGGGATTCGAACCGCTGAACTGCCGACCTTTCGATCGACAAGCTCAGTGTCTTAGCCACTGAGCCACTGTGTCCCTTTACTCTGTTGCTTATATATTGTACTAAATGTAAGCAAAACAAAGTAAACATGACTGTACGGAACAACCACATGGAAGGCTTCTTTATTATAGTTTTAAATTTTTACATAAGTATGTCGCTGCCTTACTAAAGAATCATCAGAGCTCCTGAAAGCGCTGGGCTGTTATTATGACATAATTAACTTTCTTATATCTATGGTGGAGAACACAATAAAATCTTAGCTTTTCCCAGGTAAGCACTTTCCGTTGGAAATAAGAGGTTTTTATTATACAGGAGAAAATGGTTGAAAATGTGCTATTCTTGATTTACATAATTGATAAAACACTCAGGGAGAAATATGATATGCTTCTTTCAATAGGAGCCTTAAATGCCGTACTTTATTAGCCCCTACTGAATGTTTTTACTTGTTTCACAAATGTTCAAAAACCTTTTCAAGAGAAGACTTTAATTTTCTTTTTCCTTGTAAACTTTCCAGGAGTAGAACATGCAGTTAAGTTTCCACAATATGTTTCTTTATGGCATTTTCAAAGCAAGCAAAGATTTCCAGGGTTTTTTTTTTTTTCTTTTTCATCCCAAACTTGTCTTGCTGCACGTGGGTCACATCATTTGGCCATCTGAGCTGCTAACAACTTGTTCAATGTTGATATAGGTAGGTCTTTGGGTTCAAAGAAGATATGCTGTTGTGCAGTTCATCCATGAACACAGAAGTGGTTATGCAGTTTCAGTCTGAAAGCACAGACTCTAGGAAAGTCCCTAATTACAATAACTCCGGATATTATTCTGTGATGCCACTAATGATTTTCCATCAATTTTGGGGAGATCCTGCCTTCCAAGCTGATGTAGGCTTCATACCATAGGGTTTGACAACATGTTCCGCCAGCTGATGCAGATTCTAGTTTCCCTGGCTGGATGTTACAATGGCATAGGTTTTCCTTCACAATGTCTTTGTAGCATTTGCATGGACAACCTTGAGATCTCTTTCTGGTCTCCAACGCATCATAGAACAACTGGTGAGGCATATACGATGGTTGTTCATTTTGATGAACTGTGCCATCTACTGCATCGAGGCTCTTATGATCATGGATTCAATGCTGGAGGATTCTGCATAATCCAAGATATCCAGATTGGAGACAAAATCTTGGCAATGAATGCCACTGAATGGAGCAGTGTGAACACTTGTGAAATTTTTCCAAGAATTGTGTGCGTGTGTGTGTATGTGTGATCTGAAGCCTGCTTTGCAGGAAGTGCTTACTGAGGATGTTTTCCTGTTCTGGAATTTCCTCTCACCACAGATTGACTCAGCTGTTGAGATGATGTAGATGTTGAGATGACTCAACATCTACATAAATCGCGGCAGATACTTTAGAGCAGGGCTGTCAAACTCCCAGTCCATGGGTGGGATGCGTCACGTGCTGGCCATGCCCATGCCCAGTTTAGTGAAGGGGGAAAAAGTCCCAATATGTCATGTGACGACGACGTGACGATGTGAGTTTGACATCCTTGCTTTAGAGCAAAGATAGGTACTAACATAGAATCTACCTGAATCTTTTTAAAGCAGCTGTGTCTTTCTCTGAGACAGCATGGAAGTCATGGTGTCCTACAAAAAAATTGGCTGCTTAAATGAAATAGAGGGAGGTGCTACATTCCTGCATCTGTCTGCTCAAAAGAAACTTCAAAGTTCCACTCTGCACACAAATAGATTTTTTTTAAAACATTGACCGTTGTCAGTAAACAGCATTATATCACATTAAAATTGACAAAACTATCAGGTCTCAGTCTAAAAGAATCTTCCACAGCTGAAAGATTGATAAAGCTATCCTTAACTCTGGCCATTGTCCTGGCTTTTTAACCTGGTCTTATAGTGTCACTAAACCCAAATCACATATGAAAGAAAAATGAATTAACTCTTCCTTTAAATAAAACTTCTCTTGGTGAAAACAGCACCTTTTTCAAAGCAATCCACTTAACCTCAGTTTAATTATTTCCAACACCTCTGAGATGTAGATGAGCCAAAATAATAATAATAATAAAGTTAAATGCTAAAATAGCTAAATCAAATTACTTAATACATAACACCATCCATTTATTAAAAGACAGACATGCCAAATAAATAGTTTCTTGAGAAAATGGAAGAAGAAAGGAAGAGCAGTGATATGAGGGCAAGGGTTCCGAAAAAAGCTATTATTGAGTTCTGCCATGTTTGCTTCTTCTTCATTCCTACTTTAAAACCACAAATATCACAGAATTGCCACAGAGGTAAGAGCTCAGTGAGGAGAGGGAAGCCAACATATGGGTTTATTTGAAAATAGAATGGATGGAGGCCTATAGATGTGAAGGTCACAGTGTAAAAGGGGGAGGAGATTGGATCCTTCCCTTTTCTATCATAAACACATATTGCAAATTGTTTGCCTAATGCAGCTGTTAAAGATTGCAAGGTATTCCACTAGCATCAATGTATTTTTTTTAAAATTATCTGTAATTGTTATGTAGGGTTGAATTCTGGTGTTACGGAGCAGTTGAGTAAGCAAGGATTGAACCTTATCATACTCAGATGTAACTCATTCACTCTCCTAATGTTTACTGGGAGCAAAGAAATAACATAAAAGCGACTGTGGCTATTTGGCACAGAGACAAGATAAAGATAGGCATCAATAGCTGACAATAGCTATTAATAGCTCAATAGCTATTAAAAAACATACTCATATAATGCCTTGGTAAGACCACACTTGGAATACTGAATCCAGTTTTGGTCGCCACAATGTAAAAAAGATATTGAGACTCTAGAAAGACTGCAGAGAAGAGCAACAAAGATGGTTAGGGGACTGGATATATGAACATATATGAACTTAACATATGAAGAATGGATGCAGGAAGTGGATATGTCTAGTTTAATGAAAAGAAGGACTAGGGGAGACATGATAGCAGTGTTCCAATATCTCAGGGGCTGCCAGAAAGAAGAGGGAGTCAAGCTGTTCTCCAAAGCACCTGAGGGTAGGACAAGAAGGAATGGGTGGAAACTAATCAACGAGAGAAGCAGCTTAGAACTAAGGAGCAATTTCCTGGCAGTTAGAACAATTTATCAGTGGAACAACTTGCCTCCAGAAGTTGTGAATGCTCCAACACTGGCAGTTTTAAAGAAGAGATTGGATAACCATTTTTCTGAAATAATAATAATTTTTCTGAAATTATATAGAGTTTCCTGCCTAAGCAGGGGATTGTACTAGAAGACCTCCAAAGTCCCTTCCAACTCTGTTACTCTATTCTATTCTATTCTATTCTATTCTATATCCCAACTGTACCATTTATGAAATCATTTTATGAATAGAAGAAATATATGCGTTGACCCTCATGCAGATATTAATAGTAATCAGAAAAAAATCAGAATGTTGTTATAGTTATCATTATCATCATTATCATTATTATTTTTTCATCTTTTACTCATCTTTAGAGACTGTCAAGTGCAGCACTGGCAAAAGCACAAGAAAGCTTGCAACTTGATTGCTGATACGATGAAGAAAATACAAGAGGATGTACAAATGCAAGCAACATCCATTAAGTAATTCTGATAGTCAGAAAAAAAAGATCTCATTTAACAATATACAACATTCAGAATTACAATTAAAAAAGGCCACCTGGTTAATAATTAATGAAATACACAGAAAGCTTTTTTTAAAGCATTTGATTTAATAAATGTCAGCCAAATATGTTAGAAAAAAACACAATTCTTGAATTCTAGGAAATAAGTCTTAGTAGAGAACTATTTCTAGAGTCATTTATCTCCCTTTTGACTATCATTTTCATTTATATATCCTAGATTTTAGATGAGCATATGCTGGAATGTTTAAGCAGTAGTATCAAGTTCTGAGTTTCCTAGAAAGTTGGAAGTGTTAAGTTTGGTTATAAATGGAGGTTGTTTTTTGTTTGTCACTCAAGATTCTTTAGCTTCTGAGACCTATTTTGTAGTTTCCCTAATGATACATACCTTTCCTATGGTATATATGCTTAACTAGTATTTTTGTAGCAGTGAGTAACATATGTAATGAAACTGACTTGCAAGACTTCTTCCTTCTTAAAAACAGAAATAGCTTACAACCATTTGAGAACAAAAGCCTGTGTCTTAATTTTAAAATGGCCTTTTTGGTTTAATGATATTGCTAACTTAAAAGACACAAATCTCCTAAGCTGTTTGCATAACTATATATGCACTGTTGGAGACTGTCAAAATCTGATTTTATTGTATCATTTTTTTCATTAGAACAAGAATTTTAAAATACTAGTTCAATCTTCCGCTTTCAGCTCTGTGAAATCACATTTATACATAAGTCTGATCTGAATAATTTAGATATAATGAGAAATGAGAAGGATCAGGAAGTTGCATTGTTGACTGCACCACAGTTTCTGAATTATACAAGTATTTGATTATATGTTTTTTCCCATGTCAGAAGAACTGGCTTTGAGGGAAGAGAAGGGAAAGGATGTGGTAAATTAAGAATTTCAGTTTATTGAGCTGTATGGTTTCACAGTTGATGGTATATCACATGACATTTTCCATGCTAGTGAGAAAGCTGACTGTTATTTAGTACTTGTTTTGTTAATAAAAGAACATTAATAATCTGCTATATATGAGTTACTGCTGCTGAATAACTAATCTTATGCAAAAAAGTCACAGGAAATGGAATACAATTCTAAATGGAATATGTTTAATATCTATTCTTAATATTTCTAAGATCTTTAATAAATTACAAATTTTAGTTTATTTCTGAAAATAATAGCCCTCTAGCTTTTTTCTTCTAGCCAAACTTGTGATTTTGAGAAAAGTATTTAATATGCAGAATCCTCTTAAACTGGAATTTTGGAATTATATTTTTATGTTCCATGTATTTTCAATATACTTTCTTTCTTTCCTGCCTCCATAATATAGTCCAAGGTTTAAGTGCCTTTGGGAAAACATTCTGAAATCTCAGTGATTTTGAGGAAAGATGTCAGGAATTCCCTCAAAACAGCCATACTATTTCTCCCTTAGTCCCTTCTACCCTGATTAAAGAAAATGAGTAAATTCTTGACATATTCCAAGCTGTCTCTATATGCTTAGTTTTTTATATTACAAAGCTGAGATACCAATTGTTCAATAATGAATCAATTCAACATCTTCAAATGATATAATCTCTGTAACTATTCTTTTCAGTCAGGAAATATCCTTAAGTCATATGCATAACTCACATTACAAATATTTCCTTCATTAATTTTCATTTTAGTTTTTCTTAACATATTCTGATTACATGCCTCATTCCAGGAAACCTGGAAACAAAAAAACCCCAGATGTATTGTCTTGTTAATAGGTTTTTAACTAATTGGCAGTGGTAGATGAGCTGCTGGCCACAAGAGGGGAAAATATTCCAGCAGTTCAATTTATATTGAAAAATTGTCAACTCGGCTGACTTTAGAGTGAACTTTAAAGTGCTGCAACTTTCACAAAAGAACCCTCCTTATTACCTATGCCTAAAAAGCTCCTCCCTTGTAGAAAATACTGCAGTGGCAGAAGTTTCTCAAAGTTCATTTGATTTTCATAGTAAGTGCAAGGCACATAATGCAGTGCTATATTTATTTGACAGAAATCGGAGAGTCATGTTTGTTTTTTCATTGTTAATAAAAGTTTATTGCAATTTTGCGTAGGTTCAAACTATTCTTTCGTTCCTAGACATTCAGAGTTGGTGTTAACATTATTTATATTCTGCCTTCCTACTAAATTGAGACGTCAAAGCGACTAGTTAAAATTCAAATGGGGGGGAGGAGTTTAAAATTAATTAAAACTGAGTCTACTGCAAAGTTAATAAAATAAATGACTGGTTAAAATATGTCTTATGGCTGCTCTAAAGGTAGAAACAAGGAATACTAAACACAGCTTCCCGTGAAGAAAATTGATACTGCTGAAATTTGAAATTGTTGTTTCTTATCTTGATGAAATATGCGTTTCAAAATAATACCATGAAATATTACATATGTATTGTAATCTGATTCTATCTGGTGCAGAATTCTGAGCATTTGAGATCACAGTTCAAGTGGTGAATAAGATGAATTCTCTACAGCTTTAGAGGTGTTTTTCCTCAAAGTACAAGTAATATTCTGGTAATGGTTATTCTAAATTAAACAGAACAACTTGGATTGATGGATAAGAGGAATGGATTTTTATGTTTATCATCCAGAATGAAGAATAACACTGAATTCTCTTCCCAGTGTTATTGAGACCAGAATGAAGCTTTTAATTCAATGTTTGGCTGTTAAATCTCATTTATCCTGCTCCAAAGCTTATACGTAGTTCACCAATGAAGTTGAAAAAATGCTTTAAACATAGCTTTAAAGGAATTAGTTCTGAAACCTAACAAACAGAGAAACAGTCAACCGAAGAAATATAGAAGTTACTTCACTGAACAGCAGACTTCAGCTGTATAACAGTCTGTGCAGTGGTGGGTTGCCCCCGGTTCGGTCCGGTTCGCGCGAATAGGTAGCGGTGACGCTGTGACGTCACCGACCCGGTTCGCAGCGTCCCGGACCCTGTCCCACCCACGCGGCCCAACTTACCTTTTTCAGAAAAAATCGGCAAAAATAGCGTTCTGCGCATGCGCAGAGTGTTTTTTTGCCGAATTTTTTGAAATAAATGTTTCTGCGCATGCGCGGTAGTGCAGTTTACGCAAGCGAAGCGAGCGCACGCAAATTTTGCGCGTGCACATGCACGCACATGCACACGCGTGCACGAAGAGAACCGGTAGCGAAGGTGAGTGGAACCCACCCCTGGTCTGGGTATGGATATGTGTCAGTGGTAGGATTGAAATAACTTAACAAGTGGTTCGCCTAGCATCAGTTTGGCTATAATGGGAGGTGTAGCTCATCCCCATCCTCTAGCTCTGCCACATGTACAAGGCAAGCCTCCTGCAAAGGCCAACCTGACCCTGGGCGAACCGGTTGTTAAATTTCCACTCTTTGCCAAAATACTGTTTCTGAGGGTACTTGTCTCCATGTTGGTCTCATGGCTGTTTCAGCCTTCTGGATATAGCTTCTTTAAGAGACGAGATTTTGGAAGAATGAGGAACTGGGTTACCATAGAGACAAGGAGTTAATGCTCCCAAGAGCTTGCACAGGAAGGTGAAGAATTGGGGGAAAGTGGAGGAAGGGATTCCCGCCCCCCATGGAGCTGCATGCAGAGGTTGTTAGTCTGTGGGCAAAAGTGAGAGTGGGAAGGAATTAAGTTGGTAGAACAATCGAAGCTGGTCCCAGTGTAAGGGAGATTATGGGGTTAATTTGGCCAGGCAAATTATTACCTCCCTGCTATCAAAGTGGATCCTGGGCACTGCACTGCACTGCAAAGAAGAAATGGACAATGGAGCCACTGGCATGAGGGAAGCAGGAGGAGCAGGGAGAAGAAAGAGGGAAAACGGCCTTCTCCTTCCCTCGCTCCAGCTGCTCAGTTGCCTATTTCTCCATTGCAGTGCAGCACAGTACCCAGGATCCACTTTGATAGCAGGGTGGGTGGGTAATTTATCAATCGGCTCACCTGAACTGGGTAAACCAGCTGAATCCCACCACTGGTATGCATGTCTGTTTCTATATATCAGAAGGGTGTAGGTCTTAGGCTTACAGGATTCACTCACAGTTCTAGCAATCTAGAATACTCCAACAGTTGTAAAAGGAATACCATTACAATAAAATTCTTTGGATCTCAAACCACATAATTACAACATTATAAGAAACCTATCCATTGCAATGACAGAGCCATCAGTGTCGTACTGGAAGCCTTAAAGCAAAAATAGCAAAAGTAGCATTTTATGGTATTTCTAACTTAGATCATTTTCTAAGCTTTTTTAAAATGCACTTTTATACAGAATGAGTTTGTTTTTCTGAATGGATAGAATCATCTTTCTTGATAGGTATTTCAGTTTCTCTAGATGCCTCTCAGTTTGTCTCCTGAAAGCAGAGAGGGAGATCTATAAGAACTTGAAGTTGATCCCTATGTGTCAACCAAGGCATTAAGAATGTCTCCATCAAGTACATAAGATAACTAAACCAAAGGTTGTGTTAGTCAGACAAAAAAAATATCTAATTTCTCATAGATTTCAATATCAAAGCATCAGTAAACTATTATAAATCTAACTTTGAAATAGTTAAACTGATAGAAGGTGAATATAAAATTGAAGTGTAGATTATGCTCTAACATCTTAATTATAATTGTACTATAAAATATATGTCATGTGCATATTCTGAATATTAGGCAGATTTCTTAAAAAACAACAGCATGTAAATAACTCTTGGCACCATTCATTTTTACGCCATCTTACGTCATCATAGCATCTCTGTGAAAATACAGTTATTCTGTTTTCATTTGCATTAACCACCAGCATATGCAATACTACTAAAAAAACTCTCCTCTTTTCTTTCAGATCTTTCTTATGATTATACCATTTTAACAAAATGAGATCTTGAGTAATGTTTCGTCTCCTGTGCAAATATTGTAAAGTCTTTTTCTGAGGATACTCTATTTCGCTGGGGCAAACCTGCACCATTTCTGTATAGACTATAATTGTTTTAGAAGACCTAATTGAAATAGATGTTTTCATACCAAAGCATCACAGAAATATGAAATGACACTTAATTCCTGGGGGAGTCAATTAAATTCAAACAATCTAGTTAGAGTTACACTCCATGGATTACTACATATGAATCAATTTTTAGGAGCATTGCTGAAGAACAGCTAATCTTGTTATCACATTACAAGGTTCTTCACGGAATGACATTTTATAATTACCTGGAGATGAAACTTGATTATTTCATATCTCTTTTATAATAGGGATCAACCACAGTGGGAATCTCCTGCAGATACATTTATCCATAATATACAAAAATAGTATGTTTATTCCAATTTAAATTTCTACTGTAAGCATTTTTTTAAAACTTTACCAACAGTTTAAGTAATAGTTTTTATCAACTTACTGTCTTTTGTCTGTCTTTTGAGAAGTTTCAAAGAAATTATTGAGTAATGACTGAAGATGCATTGCATTATTTTGCGCCGTGGCAGCGCAGTGGTTAGAATGCAATATTGCGGACTAACCCTGCCAACTGCCAGCAGTTGATTCTCACCAGGGTCAAGGCTGACTCAGCTTTCCATCCTTCCAAGGTCAGTAAAATGAGGACCCAGATTGTTGGGGGCAATATGCTGACTCTGTAAACTACTTAGAGGGGGCTGTAAAGCACTGTGAAACACTATATAAATCTAAGTGCTATTGCTATTGGTTCAAGAAGGGGACAATGCTATCTGCTGTTTTCAGTAATAGACAGTCCATTTGTAAATGGAAGTTCTAACTAAGAGATCTTCAAACTTGGCAGCTTTAAGACTTGTGGACTTGAACTCCCAGAATTCTCCAGCCAGCATAGAATTCTGAGAGTTGAAATCCACAAGTCTTAAAGCTGCCAAGTGTGAAGACCTCTGTTCTAATTTATATACAGATTTAAGTTAAAGATAGAGTTAGGAATGGAACTCATTCTTAACCCTGGGGCTGCTTTTATGTGACATGAAGATCTGCAGGGATATTGCAACCACTTACAAACTTTCCATAATCAGAAACTGATGTGTTGAACTCATTTACAACTTTCCCGAGTCTGCTTAATACAGTATGTAAAAGTCTGCCTAGCAGGTATTACATGCTAATATTAGGTCTGGGATTACTAGGGAGGCTCTCAACTCTTTTATCTTTTTAGTTTTTATGTCAGTGGGTTTTACATCAGCAAAAGACAAATAACTCAAAGCTGGCTGCAATGTAAGTTTCCTAATAGTGTGAGTTTTATGCTATGAAACTTGGTAATCGATCTTGATTCCATATTATTTATTTAAAGATATTGGCCGCCCAATTCCAATGAAGTCTAGATAGTGCACAAAATTTTAAAAAAGACATAAAACAGCTAAATCAGTGGTTCTCAACCTTCCTAATGCCGCGACCCTTTAATACAGTTCCTCATGTTGTGGTGACCCCCAA
>JANHFM010004798.1:315185-330868 GCA_032468115.1 Grayia smithii | reverse complement strand
CCCAACTTTTCCAGTTAAAATAAAGAGTTTGCCAGCCATGCATCTTGCAAGGTCAGTACCCGGCATATAAGACGACCGCCCACTTATCTGAAGATTTTAATGGGTTAAAAAGTCGTCTTATAGGCCGGAATTTACGGTATTTTGGAACTCCTAACTTGGAAGAGGATTTTTTTTAATTAATTTGCTTATCTAAAAAATATCCCAGGCCAATATATCCTCCATGTTCACCTTCTAAAATATTTTAATTTAATGATTCACATAAAACAAAAACATATCCTCAGGATGGAAACTGTTCAGATATGTTTATAAAATGGTTGTTCTTAGATGTCTCCTGAGAATGCCAGAGAAAGATAGTTTCTCTGTAAAAGTGGTGCTTCTGTTTTCACTCTTTGCATGGCAGAATATTATCCTGAAATTTGTGGCACCAAAAATTCTTTTTAGACATAACCAATCTAGAAATCCTTTTAATATGATTCTTCATTCCGTTTAATATGCCTGCATTTTTTATGATTTCCTTAATAATGATAAGGCTAAGAAAAAGAACCTCTCAAATAAACCTTGTTAGTCTATAGTTTTGGCACCTCTTATGTTTACTTTACAAATATAAAGGAATTGGCAATAAACAGATTGGTGATAATCCTTTAAAAATACTAGAAATCCTAAAGAGATGGACCTCTCAGAAGTCTGGATTACATTATTTTACACTGCTCTCATACATTGGAAAATTCTTGTTTCAGTTGGAAAAATGGCATATAATTTTAAGATTGTCAATGTTTTGCTAGTAAATCCTTGAGATATATGCCTTGCTAACAAATTATTCTTGTTCAGCTCTTCTGTCTACAAGTCAGCTTGTTTTTTCATTATTTGCAAAATTTTGTATCCCACCTTTCCTCCAAGGAGCTTTGCGTAATTTTGTATCTCAACAGCTGTGCAGTAAACTAAACTAATTTGCCTAAAGCCACCAACAAGGATTTTAATTTAGCATTACCACACGCAAATATTGCATTTGAATCTCTTTATCAAACTGATTTAATTATACAGAAATCATTAAAAGTTTTTCTGTTGTCTCTTTCATATGTATACTATATAATTTAAGCATAAAACTATGCATGTCTTGCCTCTGAAGGATTCTATCTGGGGAAATGGGAGCCTGTCACATAAATCATTGATTCATGTGCTTACTATTGTGGTGACATAGGAAATGATTTTCAGTAATCCTTAGAGATTTCCGACTGGTTTTTAATGATCTCATCTGGAATTCCCCACAATCTCCCATCCTCCACTAGAGAATGCCAGCAGGAAAGAAGGCTGATGCAATCAGAAGCAAATAACTGAAAAGCTGGGAAAGAGAAACTGTAGGGTTTTGTTACACTTGTAGGCAAAAGTTGTTTTATTTGTACTGTTCTCTAGCGTGAAAGGTGAACATGAAACCTAAAATGTTCTTGTTAACCTAAAGTGTTAAATTTATAGAGAAGAAATTTCTGTATTCTTAAATTCTTAATTTAAAAAGCCTTTTAAAAGCTGGTCTACTGTATCTTGTTTTTTTGAGTAATATCTTATTATAACAATAGAATTATGTATTGTTCAATTATTAGCAAAACAAGGTAGTTATTCAATGGTGACTTACCAAGAGCTTCTCAAGATAGTTGCACCTGGCAACACACCGATTTATTTATCCATTCTGCTATCACACAATTGTAGTCAGTAGCTATATATAAGACATCCCATTATCTCAATAAATAGAATTCAATCCCCAACAATTACCATATTTTTCAGAGTATAAGACGCACCTATTTATCCCCGAAAAGAGGGTGAATATCTAGGTGTGTCTTATAGTCTGAATATAGTCCTGCCCAGCCTCTGAAATGGAGGCTGGTAAAAAATCAAGGCACAGAGCTCACAACCAACGAACCTGTTGCTAAAGTTCACCTCAGAGAACAGCTGATTGGGTGTATTCCAGGAGGCTGATTCACTCCCAATAGCTTTTTTCTTATTTTCCTCCCCAAAAACTAAGGTGCATCTAATACTCAGGTGCATCTTATAGTCTGAAAAATACAGTAAATACATAATCCCTCCCCCTAATTTAGGGACCAAGGCTTGTCTAAAAAAGTAAAGTCTTCATCAGCTTGAGTGTAGCTCTTCCATAAGTAGGGACTGCCATAAAAGAAATCTTATTTTCTGGTCTGGTCTCTTGTCATTTTCTGTCAATGTAGGCCTTAAGTGCTTTGTCTAAATGTCCTTGCAGGATGGGCTGACTCAGATGGTTCCTTCTACAGATAGTTCCTCTGCTCAGAAATATATCTTATTTCTGCCTACAAGTAGTCCTCACTTAAAGCTGGGACTGGGAAATTTCTTTCATTAAGTCATAATGCACAGTGTCACATGACTGCTGCTTCGCCACAGAAAATCTGACACTCCTGGTTATTGTTGTTAAGTGAATCATCATGCGTTATTAAGCAAAGACTTCATATGGTCAAACTATTTGCAACCTCCTCCTAGAGGTCTCATTGGCTTTGCTTGTAGGACTCCAGAAAGATCACAAACGATGATCGTGGGACCCTGCAGCATCATAATTACGAGCCGGGTGCCCAGTAACTATGTGACAAAAGGGTCAACTGCGACTGATGCGAGTATGAGGACCATCGTAACTACCACACATTCAGCATTCGTAAGTTTGAGTGGTTGCTGAATGACTAGTTAAACAAGGGCCATCTACTTGGGCAAAGAGGGAGCCTCCCCTTCCCCTTCTCTCCTAATAGAACTCCTATAATTATTTCACAAATTGAGTGATTAGCTTTTATGAATATTGTATGCCTCCATAGGTGGAACTTTGCTCTCCTTTGATGACTCCCTGCCCCATTGTTACAATATTGTGAAAAAATCTTAGAGATTAATTATCTTGCTTTAAAAACAAAACAAAATAGCATGTGTTTGTAGCAATAATATACAAATGTATTCAGAGACATTGTTTTCCCAATGTCTTGCTATGTACAGCAATAACACAAAACAAGACTTAATGTTTATAAGCAATGTTCCTGTTGCATGCCTTTTACCATCCCTTTTATGGCACGGTATTAGAGAAATAAGAAAAAAATAATGGTAAGGTAGTAATTAAAACATAAATTTATTTTATATTAGTATAGTCCCAACAAATTTTGCAGAAATAACCCTCTTTAGTTCATGGTCATCTTTACTAAATGGCAGTTTTGTAGCTGCTGGGAATTTCAGGTGGTAGCAAGATGCTGTAATTTTCAGGAGTAATTTTAACTATTCCTTCTAGCTTTCTTATGGTAATAGAAGTCTGGCTGGCAGCCTGCTGCATATTAACCATGAGACTAATTAAATCATAATTGGGTTTGGTGTAACATCAAACAAAGGTGTGGTGTGTGATTATTTCAGTTTCTCTTGTTACACCCAATGATAATACCAAAGGATTTTGTCCTCTGCTTTTTACAGCTGATGCTGGGAAATGTGAGATTGCTTCAAGAACTACAGCTCGGCATAGTGAGCTCACTCATGCCTTGAGTAAATAAAAGAATTGGTGGAGTAAAACAGAATAATGAACCTGAAGTTTGGGAGAGCTGGGGTTGGATCCCAGTGTCATATTTCATTATACTACCCCTCACTATTTATACTATTGTACTTAACAGCTATATTGTCCAAAGGGGAATGCATACCGGTACTACGAAACTGTTGTTTACATGTCTAGATTTCCAAGAGAAGCTTAGATTTTGCCAGAAGCATTTTTAACAGGGCAGAGCCTTGGTTCATATGCTATTTCCATTGTAAATGGCTTTATTAGCATGTATCTAAACTACATTTTGAATCCAGAGAGTTTCAAAGAACAGTTTCAGTATTAACAACAGCTTCTTAGAGATTTAGACATATGTTTATCATTTAAATTCCCCTTTAGATTTCCTCTGTAATGGTTATCCTGGTTAAATGAGGCAGAGGAAGCTGTCTGTAGGAATCCTGAAATAAGGTTGTATAAAACTAAGCATTAAAAGCAGCTTTATAACTTTTTTAAATGAAGGTACCGATAAAGGACATGCTCACTAGAAAGTACATATGTATGCATATATTGAGAGCTCTTATGTATTTCAGCTTTGCTTTGGCAGACATACCCCCTCCTTCCAAAGGTAATAAGTTTTTTGACATTATGCAGATTGCTGTAGTAGTTGGAAGCAGTGGCTTACCTCCAAATACACAAACTTAGTGTGAGGGAAAGTATACCTGCTTTCTTCCCTGTAAAGGAGGCTTCCTTGGGCATTGGTGATAATAAAAACAACTGTAAAATGATATTGGAACTTCTGCTTGGAGGAAAGGCCTCTTCTATATAAGAAACAGGAAGAAAAGTTGAAGTGTGTGTGTGTGTGTGTGTGTGAAAGGATGTTCCCCATTGATCCTGTATAGGCAAGCAAGTTTCTAGAGTTCTTTGGTGAATTTCAAGTAAAATATTTTCATTACATTACTAAAATAAATCTGGATGAGAAAGATTTACCAAGAAATCTTTCTTTTCAAGAGTTGTGGTGGTGCAGTGGTTAGAATGTAGTACTGCAGCTTAATTCTGTGTACTGCCAGCTGCCTGCAATTGGCAGTTTGAATCTCACCAGGCTCAAGGTTGACTCAGCCTTCTATCCTTCCAAGGTCGATAAAATGAGGATCCAGATTGTTGGGGGTAGTGTGCTGACTGTAAACCATTTAGAGAGGGCTGTAAAGCACTGTGAAGTAGTATATAAGTCTAAGTGCTATTGCTATTTTTCTCCTTTCCAATTTATTTTTTCTGAGACTAATAGACTAACTAGAGTAATATAAATGTATTGATTCTTCTGCAGGATGAACAGATTGACTGGGAGAAACCCATTCTGTCCCAAGCTGACATTGAACAAAAGATAAAAGAATATAATAGCCAGATAAACAGTAACCTCTTTATGAGTTTGGTAAGTTTCAGAACAACTGTAACTCAAGGCCCCAATTATATTTCTAGATCTCAGCAACCGAGCCCTGTGTCTTCCCTTAATCAGTAACTCAGTCATTTAAAATATTAACATTGAAATCATTTCATAGTTATAATTCCTAGCTGTTTTTAGCAAACAAAACAAAAATTCCATTGAAATCCTTTCTTTCCAAATGTTGCATCTATGACTCTCTTCGAGATAATTTTTGGCTGGCTTCTTTGCCCAACTCAACTGTTCTTCTATTCCTGCAGAATAAAGATGGGTCCTATACTGGCTTCATTAAGGTACAACTAAAGCTGATCCGGCCTGTGTCAGTACCTGCCAATAAGAAACCACCCTCAATCCAGGACACTAGGAAGAGTTCTGTGCGCAGCCAGTCTGTAAAGCGCCGAACTTCATTCTACTTACCAAAGGATACAATCAAGCATCTGCATATAATTTCTCGTACACGGGCTAGTGAAGTCATTGAAGCCCTGCTCAAAAAATTCATGGTTGTTGACAATCCCCGCAAATTTGCCCTCTTTGAGAGAACAGAAAAAGATGACCAAGGTATTTAATCTTTTTTTGTTAATTTCTTGAAAAAAACCAATATGTAACTCATTGTAAATTGGATATATATTAAGAACCATATTGACCAGGGAATTTGCTTGGTCAGTACACACATACAGTGGGAGGATGCATAAGAAGTCAAGGGCCCATGGAACCAAAACAAATCCATCTGTGTTACAGCCCTCACCTTCTGGAATGTTTCCAGAAGGTAGACATAGCAGCCTCCTTATGGGACTTCCCCAAGACTGTTAAGCTTATTCTTCTTGAATAGGCCAGTAAACTGTGAGAGTTGGGAAGTTTTGAGGACCGGATAGTGTTTTTTCCTTTCCTTTCCTCTCTCTTTTCATTATAGTTTTACTTTAATTCTGCTGTAATTGTGAATCACTTGAACTGGGCAGCAAAGGAATACTTTTATGAGGGACAGTGTTTTGCTTTATTTAAGCTATTAAGAATGATAGTATAAATATCGGTGTGATGGTCAAAATATTATACAGGTAGACTACAATTGAGCCAACATTTTTGTTGGTAAGCAACAAAATAATTTTATTTAGATAATTTTATGATCTTTTTTGTCACAGCTGTTAAGTGAATCACTGCAGTTAAGTTAGTAACACAGTCAAGCGAATCAGATTTCCCCATTGACTTTGCTTGTCAGAAAGTCTCAAAAGATGATCACATGACTATGGGACATTGTAACTGTCATAAATATGAGTCAGTTGCCAAGCATATGAATGAGGTGACCACAGGGATGTTGCAAGGGTCGTAAGTGTGGAAAATGGTCATGTCACTTTCAGTGCTGTTATTTAACCTGTCAGTAAATGAACTGATGTAAGTTGAGAACTATGTTATGAACTAAGTTCATATTGAACGAGATGCAAAATATGAGATTGAGAGAAAACAGACCATAAATCACCCAGGGTAAGGTTATCTTCAAGATAAAATGAACAAAGAATTTTAATGAAACTTAGTGTTTGTTTAAGAATGTTCTTGTTATTGTTAATTATATATCAGGGTTGAAAGTCAGCTGGGAGGAAAAGAAGTCAAATCTTTAATTTTTCCCTGCTGCAGAATTTCCCTTGTGAGAAAGTTTGAAACTGATGTATTAAAAGCCTCTTCCCAGAAGAGAATAGATTGATTTATCTATTTTACTTAAATCTGTGTTACCTGGAAGACTTAATAATTCATTTTCTTATTCTTTTGTGTGTCAGTATATATTCGTAAGCTTTCTGATGAGGAGCAACCCCTGCGTCTCCGACTACTTGCTGGTCCTAACGAAAAAACACTCAGTTTTGTTCTGAAGGAAAATGAGACTGGTGAAGTCAATGTGAGTATAGATATTGATGTGTCTAAAGCTAATTGTTGAACCTGCATGACTAAGTACAATTAATTACCTTGGCAGTAGGAAAACCTTTATAGCTATTTGCTATCTAGCAGCTTTTGCCTTGACCTCAACAGATAGAGAATGGCACTGGCCTGATCTCCTAGTTCTAGTTGCATGGTTTTTAACAATAGTGTATACAACTGCAATGCACAAAGTGTTGCAGTGCAATGTTTTTTGCAAGAAAGCTACCCTTTTTTTGAAAATTATAGCATACAAAAAATAATAGTGAGTACAGAACAAACTGAACTATTTAACAGTTGTAATAACCTTTATTTGACTATTGCTAAGAATCATGTATAAATGAACATTATAGTACTGTTGCGGCTTATTTTATTAAAATGAAAGGAATTTTGTGCCACAGACCTGAATATTAGTGTTTTACAAGTATTACAATGAATTTTTTCAAGAAAACCTTTACATTTGCTAGAATTGAACATTTTCATAATGCTGCTTTGTTTTTGGAAATCTTGAAATCAAAGATTCAGAATTGGAATCCAGTTACATTTTGGTAATGATAAGGGAAAAGACCACATTTTGAATTTGAAATGCCATGTTCTGAACTTGAAAAAGGTGCTCTGCTCTTCCCAAAAATCTTAAGAGCTTGAAACAGGGACGCTTCCAGTAAGTTCAGAACAGCTATTTTGAGCTTGGTTAGGCATTTCAGATTTGAAAACATTTGCATATTCCTAATTTTAGGAAAAAGATCTGTTTCAGAATGTTCCACAAAAACCCACGTTACTGTATTTTACTTTATAATGAGGAACTAAACTGTCTGGATAACAATTTACTATACTAGAAGTTGTTTTGTACTGTTTCTGACTGTTAATATTTGTTTATTATATCTATTTAAGAAGGCTAAATTCTGAATGCCCAATAAAGTAATTTTAAAGCCTATAAAGATCTGCATTGTGTTTGATGACTCATTGACATAGCCTAGTGACTTCAGCCAGGGTCAATATTAGAATCATATGATGACATTTATTATCTGATGGTATTGTTATGCTTCCTTTGAATCAGGGTGATTTCCTGGTGAACTCGGGAGTATAGACATAGTTTTCTTGATAGCACAGAAGTGATTTGCTATTGCTTTCTTCTAGGAAGTCTATTCCAAGTTACTCTCCCCTTTTTATGACCTTCATCTTCTCCAAAGTAATCTCAGCCATGCTAACAAGACCCAATTTTATTTGTCATAGTTTCCAAATCCAGACAAAGTTGTTCAAGTGCTGCCACCTTCTGAGCTATTCATAAGTATTTAAATTTACTAAATATTTCTTCTTTCTGCATTAGGAAAGAACACCAAACTGGACATTATTTAAAGCCATACTCAAAGCTGTTTTGTAAGCTGTAGAACAGGAAATTACCAATTTGCCTCCTGCTTTGATTCATATCATACCCTTGTTCTATTTTTATGTGTTTTTTAAACATGAGCCACTAACAAAGGGTATTTTTTTTGTGTTAAGCATAAGAGATATAGTGGTCCCTGCTTTTTCTGTGCCAGAATCTTTTGCTTGGATTAGTCCTTTATTTTAGATTCTAGAAAAATAATGTAAAAGGTAATGAAATATATCTCTATTAGTGGTCGTACTCGTAAGCTCATCACTATGATACAAACACATTGTGATAATTACTTTAATTTCCTTGCTTTTTGCAGTGGGATGCCTTTAGCATGCCTGAATTGCAGAATTTTCTGCGTATCCTGCAGCGTGAAGAAGAGGAGCATACACGGCAGATTCTGCAGAAATATGCCCATTGTCGCCAAAAAATGCAAGAAGCTCTAGCTGCTCGCACCCCAGGTTGATAAAATGCTATATCCCACACCCAGCACTCCAGTAATGAACAGATGCCAAAAGCAGTGAAGCCTGCTTCACTGGCTTCAAGTGACTGCAAATGAAGTGATCCTTCGACTGTCTGTGGGATGAATGTATCTTTGGAGGTGGTGGGGAAGGGACAGCAGGGATGTATGGATCTCTTTGTGAGCCTTTGATCAGTGCATATGTGTGCTCCCTTAGAGTGAGTGGATAGTAAATGTTGCATGCATGGCACATTGGGATCAGGTGAGAAAATAAGGTGTTTGCAGAATGTGTCTGAAGATGGGAATTTTAGGGCAATACTATAGCACTGTTACTGAATAAAGTGCCAAAAAGCTAGTGCCACTTTTACAGTAAAAGACTTGCTGAGTTATGTTTCTCTGGGATTGGAATTGGGCAAGATTTGTGGTTAACTTAAAAATAATTAGAGTAGTTTTGAATCTAGAAGTATTCCAGGAAGAGAGGCATCCATGGCACTTTTCTTTAAAATATAAATATTTTTATTTTTATATAAGATAATTAAGATTCCTTTTAAGGGACTAGTCTAATTCATTCAACCCTGTCTAAGCTCATCTTTAGTAGGAACTTCATGATCAATCTGATTAAGTGAAATCCACTGCCTCTCAGCTGAAGTCATTGCTAAGATTGATCATGCAGAGAAATGGAGACTAAAGTTTGCCTTCTCTCAGAACTATAGAAAAGCAGTTGACAGAAACATTGATAGTGGGGGGGGGGGATATTCTGCCAATATATCTCCTTTATTTTGCTCTCTTTATGGAAAGATTGGAGCACGCTACTTAACAAATCTCAGAACTCAGGCTTCTCTTCTGCTATAATCATAGCTTTGAGTACTTATTTTGATACGGGCACATGCATGACTGAGATCTTGATGTATGGCTGTGGAACATCTTAGTTTTGGGAAGAACCTAGCAGGAAATTTCCTAAATTGCTGCTCAAAACATCTGTGGATTGAGAAGCATTTGTACTGCTACAGTAAGTCTCTTTGGGATTAGTAGTTGAGTATATTTGTCAGAGCATTGAAAAATATTTAAAAAACAAAACCTAGGCCTCTGCCACTTCTGGGGAATCCTATTTAAAATTGTTAACTAGCTTGAACATTGAATGGATTAACTAGGGTTGTTCATTGTTTTGAAAATTGAATGGATAAAACATTTTGGGGGATTGATTAGGTTATGAATGATACTACTTATATATCAATCAATAAATGATTCAGGGATGAGAAATATTTGGTGTAGTATTACTTTCTTGCTCAAAGTCTATGCCTAGAAACAGCATCTGCGTGTAGTGTCACATCTATTAGTTCCTACAAACCATATTCATACTGTGTGTTTTAATCCTGATTCTCTGCCATCCTTGAAACCCAAAATTGATTGATGTGCCTAAAAATTAGCTGGATTGAAGTAATATATTCAGCCAAAGATTTTATTAGGTACACAAACCATAATAATATTATCGATGACTTATTGTGTAGTATTAACCAAGGTTTGTTTCTTTCAGAAAAAGCCTTTTAAAAAGCTCAGTTTAAATTCTGGCTGAATTATTATTCCTGGAACCTTTTGTGGACTATTGAGACAATAAATAAAATGAATGCTACATCTTATTTTTTTCAACTAAGATAAGATTTTGCAGCAAAACTACTGTGCTATGTTGTCTTACATTGCTGTATTGATATACCATGTTTCTTTTATATGGTAAATCTAAATCTTGGTCTTTATCTAAATCCTAAATCCTTTATCCTAAATCCTAAATCCTTTCAAGTGTTTTTAAATAGATTAATATTTGATATAGCAAATACATGTACAAAACATATAGTAAACTTACTTCTACATAGCTAACAGTAATTCTTTCCAATGGAAACCTTTTCTGCCGTATTTACCATGGAAAAGGATCCGAGATGCTTACGTTGTGGAATTAATCAGCTCAGCCGGAACCCCCATGGCATCATGGATATAGAAATAGCAGTTGTGATCTGAGAACATCTTCCAATATGAAAGAATCCTCAAACCCTCAATCTTAAGGTTATCAATATTCATCATTTGTCACACTTCCCCATTATGAAAGAGTAGAGCTACTTAAGATTTATTTATATACCCACCATCATCTTATGTAAAACAATTTTGCCTATATCAAATAAACCTGGCCTAAAGTCCATAATTTATGGACTTTGCATAAAAATTGACGTTTAATTGTTCTAATATACAAAATTATTTCATGTACCCTTTGTGAAGGTTTGGCAAATGGTGGTGTGGCCATTAAATAAATGAATTTAAGCTAATTATAAACAATATGCAGTGTTTCCTGCATATTGCAGATATTGGTGAAATCACATGTAGCATATTACCAAGTAACAAATAATCAACTACCGGTATTACTAAAATTACCTTCTGGGCAGCACAGCTTATTGTAGATGTGTAACAATAGACTGGGGCAACCCACGTTTAGCTTCAGTCTAACACAGATTTAATTATGGATCTAATTCTCACCTCACCTCACCTCACTAGGATATAAGGACAACAAAATAAGGGATGCCTATTCAGTCTAGAGTTCCTTAGAAGAGAGGAAGTGTTTACATGGAAATTATTTGGGCACTTATATTACGGAGTCTGATAAACTATCTCCTATTCCAGCTTGAGTCAAATGGCTGCCTTGACCTTCGTGGGATAAACAGTTAAAACAGTAACAGAGTTGGAAGGGACCTTGGAGATCATCTAGTCCAACCCCCTGCTCACGCAGGAGACCTATACTAGGGATTTGAACTGCCGACCTTTCTGATCGACAAGCTCAGCGTCTCAGCCACCGAGCCAGGTGTTTAATCATCCCACCTAGCCAGGGATGATCATTCCTTCATCCAAAATACATGAAATAAAACAGCATCCAAGCTAACACAAATTAAAAGCACCCAGGCACCCTGATACAACAGATGACTTTGAATTATAAATTGCTTGTGTTTTAAGAGCATGGGACAGCATTGGAAAGTAGTGTTCTGCCAAGATCGTCCATAGCAATTTGTATACGGTATCCGCTAAGAAACAAATACGGCATTCTGATCGCTCCGTATCCAATCGTCCCAGCGGGCCTTTCAAAAGAGGCAATTCGCCTGAGCGGATAACGGGACATCTTCAAATGCTGTAGCACGATTCCTCCGATCCGGCCCACTCGCAACCGGTTTGCGGTCCGCGTTACCAGTTCCAGAGCCAACCGGAAGTTGCGATTGGAGTATATGCGCTCGAGCCCATCGTAACGCGGCGCCTCCCCCTCAAGAGCGGACTTTCGGAATGGGCGGTGCCGGAAGTTACGCCGTGGGAGGGGCGAATTTCCGTTGCTGGCCTCCGGGGGGGGGGATCATCGGGCGTCCCGTCCCTCCTTTCGCGGTCATGTTGCTGCTCCTGCTGCTCTGAGCCATGGGCGCCAGCGGCTCCAAGTCCCGAGGCCTCTGGCTCTTTGGCTCTGGTGGTCCAGGCGGCTCCGAGAGGTCAAGCGGCGATCAGACTCTGGCAAGAGCTCGGGGACTCTGCTCGGCGACACCCTTCGTCTTCACCCGCCGCGGGTAAGAGGGAAGCTGGGGGGGGGGGAGGAGAGGAGAGGAGCGCTAGGTGGTCTTGCAAGGTCGGCTTTTCCCCCTGCCTACCCCGAGCCACGGACTTCAAGTAAGGAGGGCGGCGGGCGCTTCCCTCCAGATGCCCTCCTTGCTTCGGTCCTTGCTGGCGGTGGGGAGGAGGGGGGAGGTGGGAAGGAGATTGAAGCTGCCCGATCTCCCCGTCCTTCTCCCTCCTTCATCCGACGACTTCGGGGTGACCCAAAGACCACCATCGGAGCTTTCGTTTTGGACAGGGCCGCTCCTGAGATGCGACTTTGGGAAACCTGGCCAGGGCCTTGAGCCCACCAGTTCTCGGGCAGCTCCGGGAATGATGGTGTGACAAGTCGTTTCCGACTCTTAGCCACCACATCGATTTGGTCTCTGACCACCTGGCGTTAACTCGGCCTTTCAGTGGTGCATTCACTGCCACTATGACTGGATCCATCCACCTCGCTGCTGCTGATCTTCCCCTTCTTCTTGGAGCCTTTTCCAGATTTTTGCTTGCTCAACAGTGAAAGAATAGCATAGAGGTGTTGGGCAGAAGATACGGTCTATCGTCGGGAGAAATAATAAATCAATCATTTTGCTGCGATAGAAAGCAGAATTGTTCTGGAGCTAGGAAACAAACGACTGAAGAATTTACCTTGCTTCCTCAATATTTCTTTTCTGCAAAATATATAATGCACTTCATATGCACAGTAAAAAAACAAAAGCCCCCATGAAAGTTCAGTGGAGGAGAAAGAGGTAGGAGCACTTTAATTTTGAGTATTGTTGCAGGATAATTATAGCTCCTTGAGAATTTTGATGATCTATTATCAGCTGTATTTATTGAGAGTGAGAACTCTCAGTTTATAGCTCTCTTGTTCTAACTTGCGTGTGATAATGGCTTTTCACTCTCGTATCGATTCACCATCTGAAGTGTTTTGCAGCCCATTCTGCAAAATCTTTGAAGAACACATCATTCATAATTCAGTAGTTTTTGTAGTCCAGATTTAGCTCAATTGTCAAGAGCAACATTACTTATAACTGTTAGCAGACTGTTAGCAGATGGATCGCAACACTTCTTAAAGAAGATTTGGAAAAATTGGAATCAAATGCCTGAAAGGGTTATGAAGACGATCAGAAGACAGTGCATCAAATCTAATGATTAGAGAAGATTGAGAAATATTTAGCACTGAAAAAAAAAAGGCTGAAAGTAGAGAGGGGAAATATAGTAGAACTCTTATCTGAATGTGTGCTACAAAAAAGTCTAGTGCTTCATCATCCCAAAGAACAGAATAACGGGTTTAAATTATAGTACAGAAAAGCAAGTTCCTGAGCTGAATTTTGCAAATAACTTGCTGGTACTACATGGGCTTAACAGTGAAACTTAACACAGAGATTCAGTAATTTCCGTTCCTTGGTTGTGTTTCCTGGACAGCCATCTGTCAGGGATGCTTTAGGATTTGTACATTGAGTCAGCTGTTGGATTTGCTGGTCCTTCCAACTCTATAATCTTACAATTCATGGGCAAAAATGGCATGTCTCCCTGTTAAATTTAGTTAAATTTGTCAAATTGGACAACTCTTTGAGATGTGTATATTGTGGCTGAGAGTTCCTAAATGAAATGTCATTGCAGTCTGACTGCAGTGTTTTACTTCTCATTTGTATATATTGGACTGTTCCAGTTTCTTTCTCCAATTCTCATTCATTCTGCTTCCATCAGTTATTAAGACTAAATACAAGTCTTCTTTCATTTGGAGTTGCAAGTATGGGCAAACAAATGTAAACATCTACTGTAAATATCTTCAGTTACCTGAACATTGTTTTACTGCAGAACCCAAGTTGGTTAGTGAAGAGCGTCTGCAATTAGATTTGGCAATATTTTAAACTCAATATTTCAAACTGTACAGTTTGAAGCAGTCAGTTACCAGAAAAAGTAACTTTCATGTATTTACAAAATGATGATCTAAATCTTTCTCTGAAATACAGATAGACCTCGACCACAATAGAGCACAAAATTTCTCTTGATAGGTGAGACATTTGTTAAGTGAATTTTGCCCCATTTTACAACCTTTCTTGCCATACTTGTTAAGTGAATCGCTGCAGTTGATGTGCTAGTAACCTGGTTATTAAGTGAATCTGGTTTCCTCATTGACTTTGCTTGTCAGAAGTTTACAAAGGTTGATCACATGACCTTGGGACACAGCAGTGGTCATAAATAGGAACCAATTGCCAAGCATCTTAATTTTGATCACATGGTTATGGTGATGCTGCGAAGGTCATAACTGTGAAAAATGCTCATAAGTAACTTCTTCCAGAGCTGTTGTAACTCTGAACGGTCACTAAATGAACTGTTGTAAGTCAAGGGTTAACTGTATAAGGAGTCTATTTGGAATTAATCCCCATTATATTGGATAAAGGTAAAGGTTCCCCTCGCACATATGTACTAGTCGTTCCCGACTCTAGGGGCGGTGTTCATCTCCGTTTCAAAGCCGAAGAGCCAGCGTTGTCCGAAGACGTCTCCGTGGTCATGTGGCCGGCATGACTAAACACCAAAGGCGCACGGAACACTGTTACCTTCCCACCAAAGGTGGTCCCTATTTTGATTGATTTCACAATTTCATTGGAATATCCAAACCAAATCAGATTCAAATTTTTGAATCAGACTAAATTTTATTTAATACTGCCATGAATCCTTGAGAAATATAATGGTATAAATATATAGTACCGGTAAGTATAGTAAAGAAAGATGAAGAAACTTCTGATCTGGATCAAATTTTGCATGATTTGCAATTACTTTACTTAACTCTAACTAGTGAACAAGGAGCAGCATTTCAGTCTGTTTCCAAGACTTAATACATAATAGAATTCTTTTGCTTTTTATTTGTAAAATAAATCTTCTTTTCTTCATTTTATTCCTTGCCAGTGAATTAAATATCAAAATACAATGTAACAATATCATGCATAAACTATACATTTGGTCTCATTTTGCCACCTATACGTGTTTGTGTATACATGAGAACATTCTGTAATAAAAGATATTTGAAAATGAGAAATACTATAATACAAATATTAATGTATTTTCATATGGACAATACACTATTTCCCATAACACATTTCATCGAATTTTCTGCAATAAAATAGCATTGCATCTTCCATTATTTATAGATATGTCTTTCTAATGCCTTTTATTAATTCAGGACAATATGTAGGGTTTAACAAATGAGAACTGTGGTTGCCATATTTAACTGAGGACTATCAGAATCCTTTGGATAAATTTGCAATTTCTTGGACTAGGCTGAAATGTGGTAGGATTGTTACGGTTCAGAAAAAACAATGGCTACCAACCTGCCTTCCATTGAGGACCTGTATACTGCACGAGTCAAAAAGAGGGCTGTGAAAATATT
>JANHFM010004798.1:268692-286861 GCA_032468115.1 Grayia smithii | reverse complement strand
GCCAGAGGTGATATTTCCCAGTTCTCCAAACTGCTCAAAATTTCCGCTACAGGTTCTCCAGAACCTGTCAGAACCTGCTGGATTTCACCCCTGGTCTTGAGGGAATAGTAGAAAGGACAGAGGACAAATGTAACATTTTGTAGTTTACACTTCACTTCTTTAATCTGACTTTGAATAATGCTTTATAAAAATCGTAACTGTACTGAGTAATGTTAAGGAAGTAATAAGAACAGATGCGTCATGCCTGGTTTCATGAAGGGGAAAAAAGTCCCGAACGTCACGTGACATCACCGTGACAACGTGAGTTTAACACCCCTGCTTTATGCTATCTCTATATAAAATATCTATCCTTCCTTAAGTTAGCTATGGTTTATTCAGGTCACCCTTTTCCTGTCTGGGTTTGATATACTGAAGAGAGCCAATTTGATGTAATGGTTAGGACATCAGACTAGAAAACCAGGAGACTGTGAGTTCTAGTCCCTCTTTAGGCATGAAGTCAGCTGGGTGACCTTGGGCCACTCACTCTCAGCACTAGGAAAGAGAAAATTGCAAACCACTGAAGTACATAGGCTGGATTCTTGTAAGAAACTTGAAGCTGGCTAACCGTGGCTCCCCAAGAAGCAATCAGGAGTAGGCAGGGGACAAGAATAGTAATCCGGATCATGGTGCAACAAGAATGCCCTTCCAGAAACTCTCCTGGCAGCTGCTGTAGCAGATTTCTAAACATGCTGTGCTTTTAGGCAGATACATTTTGCTTTTTGGGTGACATCTGGTGATTTTTATGTCATTCTCCTGTCCTGAATGTTGCCAACAATACTACTGAGGCAGATTTCCACTAAAGGTAGAACTTTTGACGTATGAAATTGATTCATTCAGAGGGAAATCTTGGGAGGATCCCTTAAAATATGAGGCGTAGGCAGAATAATTTCCTCCACAGGAAGGAAAGGGAAGTCCTCTGCACTGCTAATTGCTCAAAGTAAGATGTTTAAACTCTTTGCAATTGTGGAAAGCCTAGATGATTCCAAAATGGGCAGAGAGAAAAAACTTTTCTGAAATGCTACACTTCCTCACCCACCCACATTCTCTCTCATGCACACACAAACACTGAAATAAACTTGACTGGATGCCAGTCATGTTCCTCATGGAATATGGCCAGTGCCTCAGCCAATCGAATGCCAGAGAGAATCTCAAAAGATAATTTGCTCAAAGAAAACCTTTCAAAATAGTATGGACAATATTTTCCAACCTGTCTATGGTGATTTTCAGTGATCCAGGTCATGGTTGTCCCAAAGGTGCTTTTTCAAGAGGCAACTGGACTTTTTTTGTTTTTCTTGTTTTGCTTCTCATCCAAAAAGCTTCTTCAATTCAGAACTGAAGAATCTTCTTGATGAGAAGTGAAATGTCTTCAAGGATACATAAAGGAAGTCCAATTGCCTCTTTGGAAAAGCACCTTTGGGATTTCCCAACCTGGTGCCCTCCAGTTCTGTTTGATCAACTCCCATAATCTCTAGTCTGTTCATAATCATGTTCCCATGGTTCCCAGCTGGAAGACATCAAGTTGGGAAAAGTTGGGATAAGGAACTGAGTTGTTCTGGAAATGGTGTCAAAACTACTGGCTGTTTAGTCCTCTCTATTCACGCCAAGAAGATAATGGCATACCTGAGATTAAAGTACAGCTTCCACCTGTTTTTTCTATGTCAGATTAAAAGACAGAAATTGGAAATAGCATTTTGGGTGTCTAGGATGCTCTATAATGCAGCTGACATTTATCAAAGCCAGGGACATGTCAGTTTCTTAAGTTCCCATCAACTCCCAGACAAGCTTTTTAGTGATGTATATTTATACAGCGGGATCCATGTGCAAAAGAGAACCAAACAACAGTACTGAACCCTATTCAAGCACTGGGCATTCTGGCTGTCAGAAGCTATTTTTCTTCCTGATTTCTAGTGGCACTTTGGAAAATCTCCAGCATGCTGGTTGGGCAGAATGTGTCAATTGTTTCAAGAGTAGAATCCTCCCCGTTGCCAGGACATGGGAGAGCTCAACCAAAACCCACCCAGTCAGGTGGCTGGCGCATTGCTGGGAAAAAGACTCTCCTTTGCCAGACAATGGCCATTCAGTCACAACTGCACTGCTCCTGTGGCAGTCATTTATCTGCAGTCTATAATCAATGAATACTCTGAGGGACTCCAGCCTCTGGACATAGCAACCGCTTTGTGCCTCAATAATAGAGCCAGTGCTCCCAAGGTCATCCTTATACCAATTGCTACCGAGAGATGCGGTTAGAAAGGAGGGAGGCCAGCCAG
The DNA here is from genome assembly GCA_032468115.1 of Grayia smithii. NCBI lineage: Eukaryota > Metazoa > Chordata > Lepidosauria > Squamata > Grayiidae > Grayia > Grayia smithii. Next base: position 284,555 of record JANHFM010004798.1, on the reverse strand, counting down.
TGGGCCTTCTTCATGGCTGTCGTCGCTCTTCTTGCTAGAGGTGGCTCAGAAAAACTGGTAGAAGCAGAAACAGCTAAATGCTTTAGTTAGCCTCTCTTCTTCCCCAAAGCCCAGACCTACCCACTCCTCCACTTCAGTAGGCTTTTCAAAACAGATTCTTGTCGGTTTTCTCTTCCAGGTGCAAGCACTTTCTCAATGAGTTGGCCTACAACTTTTAGCTCCAACAAAGAGGGGAAATGATGGATATGGTAGTGCAGTATGTCTATGGAGATTCTCAGTCATCCAGGTCACGGCTGTCCGAAATATGTTTTTTTTAAAAAGGCAACTGGACTTCCTTGTTTTTCTTTGAAGACGTTTCACTTCTCATCCAAGAAGAGAACTAAAGAAGCTTCTTGAATGAGAAGCGAAACGTTTTCAAGGAAAAACAAAATGCAATTTACCTTTTGAAAAAGCACCTTTGGTGTTACGTACTGATACGTTCCCCCTTCCTTTGCATGCCCACCGCTGATTGGCTAATCAAGCGGCGGGTAGTTTAAACTCCTGTCATAGGCCGACTAGTCTGCTAGAGCTCTTTAAAAGCTGAGCCCCGGCAGCCTGCCGGCCAGTGCTATTACAGCAACTGTAAATAAAAGTGCTGAAGGGACTGCCGCTTGCTGCCTCTTCTTTCCCTGCACTGAATCTAACACTGGCGATGAAGGTACCAAGAACCTCGACAAGACCTTCACCTCGTGGAGTCCAGCAGCCATTTTAGAACCACATGCACCACTGAAGATGGCCATGCAACAATCTCCAGCACCGTTCACTCCCAAGACAAAGGAATGGCCTATCTACATTAGTCGATTCAGGCAATTCTTGCAAGCAAATAATTACCAAGATCTGCCAGACAATCACAAGAGAGTCCTCTTCCTCACCTACTGTGGGATGAAGGTGTACAAGAGGGCGATAACTCTAATCTCACCAGCAGATATCGAATCCATCTCCTGGACCATGTTGCAGGACACACTCAAGGAACATTATGTGCCCACAGCAACACCTCTGGTGAGCAGGAACGAGTTTTACCACCACCGCCAACAAGAAGGCGAATCGGTAAACGACTTCGTAGCTCCCCTACAGGAAATCGCTTCCACGTGCAATTTTGTTAGCCCAGATGAAATGATGAGAGACTGGGTCGTTTGGGGCATGAGGGACTTAGTGCTACAAAAGAAGCTGTTCTCAAGGCGAACCATTATGTTCCAGGAGGCAGTAGAGGAAGCCAAGGCTGCTGAATCATCTGATAAATCAGCTGCCAACCTAAGGAGGACAAACGCCATCCACTGCACCCATAGAGAACCTGAGCCGCCCATAGAGGACTCCGAATCGGAGAGATGATGCCTCCATATACCGGGTGTTCAGAGAGAGAAGAACCAACAACTGGGAGGACAACGCTAAAGAACCTCACTGTTCTAGCAGCATGGGGTTCCATCCACGAGCATCATGCCGTTTTTATGATGCCACTTGCCGAAGGTGCCAGCCCAAGGGTCATATCGTCAAGGCATGCACAGCATCTAAACCAACATCATATTAGGGGAAACAGCACCAATACAATGGGAAGCAAGGACCAGCAAGAAATCCAGCATACAGAAACAGGCACAGAGAAGAAAGATACCCTGATACCAGGAACATAAATCATACCACCGTGGGCCACTCAGATGCCTGTAATGGCGACAAGTACCATGTGACTGTGCACGCGGAAGGGTCACCATGTTTGATGGAACTGGACACCGGATCGTATTTTACTATCATAGCCTGGTGCCAATTAAAAGCCATCAAACACAACATCAACAAGAAAGACCTCAAGGGGCCTCGGTGGCGCAGCTAATTAATGCTCAGGCTAAGTGTTTCAGCTTAGTTCCAGATGCCAGCAATTAGTGTTGGTTCGAATCTCACCAGGCCCAAGGTTGACTCAGCCTTCCATCCTTTCAGGGTAGGTAAACTGACGACCCAGATTGTTGGGGGCAATAAGCTGACTTTGTAAAAATGCCGCTTGGAAGCAGTCATATACAAGGAATGAAGGAATTTGCTGAGCACTTGGAGTTGTGCTCGAAACTGTAAGCCGCCCTGAGTCTCCGGAGAAGGGCGGGATATAAATAGAAATAAAAATTTTAAAAAATTTTAAAAAGCCACAGAACATTAAATTATCAAACTACCAAGGCAACCAGATTCAAGTCCTTAGCAGAGCGGACGTCAGCATCAGATTCAAACACTTCCACGGCAAGCTCCCCATCACAGTCATTGCAGGGGACTGTCCAACCTTATTAGGCGTGGAGTGATTCAAGCCTTTGGGATTGGGCATCTCAGGGCTCAACCAAATCAACGTAGCCAACCTAGACCTACTGTCCCAATTCAAGGACGTTTTCGATGGAAGCCTAGGTAAATATATTGGCAAGCCCATCACCTTTAATTTAGATTCTAGTGTAACCCTGAGTAGGCTAAAGCCCCACAGGGTCCCCTTTGCTCTACGGCCCAAGGTTGATGAGTAATTAGACAAGCTAATTGCCCAGGGCATCCTTGAGCCAATTGACCATGCCACGTGGGAGACTCCCATAGTCACACCCATGAAGCCAGATGGGTCAATTAGAATATGCGCTGATTATAAGTGTACAATCAATAAGGCTTTACAGCAAAGCACATATCCGGTCCCAGTAGTACAACATTTGTTGCACTCCCTGGGAAACGGAAACATTTTTGCAAAATTAGACTTAGCCCAGGCATACCAGCAACTGCCAGTAGATGCCGCAACTGCAGAGGCGCAAACAATAGTGTCACACAGGGGGGCTTTTAAGTGCAATAGACTCCAATTCGGGATCAGCGCCGCCCCTGGTATTTTCCAAAGCATGATGGAGCGCCTCCTTCAGGGAATCCCAGGGGTAGTGTTGTATTTCGATGACGTATTAATATTGGGAAACTCAAAATCACAACTTTTGGATAGACTTAAACAGACATTGAGCCGATTGCAAAAGAAAGAGTTATGTATAAAAAAGGAAAATTGCAAAATTGGGGTAACACAGGTAGGCATTAGACGGATCAGGCATCCATCCCACTAATGATAAGGTAAGGGCAATCAAGGATGCCCCAATCCCAAAGAATAAATCAGAACTCCAAGCCTTTTTAGGATTAGTGAATTTTTACAGTATGTTTTTAAAACAGAAGGCAACAGTTACTGCCACGCCACCGGCTACTGGGAAAGACGGCTACCTGGACCTGGGGGAGGAAGGAAGACCAAGCATTTGCAGCTGTCAAGGACTTGTTATCAGATAGCATCCTCATACAATATAATGAAACACTACTGCTCCTCTTCACCTGTGATGCTTCACCTTACGGGGTTGGCGCTGTCCTCAGCCACAGACTACCAAATGGAACTGAAGCCCCAATTTCCTACTATTCCAAGACCCTGTCACTGGCTGGAAGGAACTACAGCCAAATCAACAAGGAAGCGCTGGCCGCAGTAGCAGGCATTAAGCATTTCCACGAATACCTCTATGGTTGGAAATTTGAGCTTATCACCGACCACAAACCTTTGCTAGGACTACTCTCCATACCAACAAACTCCCCCATACATGTCTCCCAGGATGACCAGATGGTCCATCTTCCTGTCCGGGTACAACTATCAACTCACACACTGCCCTGGTAAGTCCATCTAAAACACAGACGCGCTCAGCCGATGCGTTATGGCCGAACTTGTGGGCGACCCCGCACCCACACACAGTCTATTCCTCATCAACTCAGAAACCTCAAGCCCGGTAACCTCCAATAAAGTTGCCGAAAACACAGGGAAGGATAAACTTCTATCCCAAATCATGAACTGAGGGGGTGGCCTCAGGGACAGCTGGAAGAGGAATACAGAAACTATGCCACCAAACAGAAGGAACTATCCATCATAAAAGGGTGCCTACTATGGGGGTAGAGAGAAACTAAGAAAGCAAACTCTCGAAACCCTGCATATGGGACACCCTGGAATCATCCGGATGAAGTTGCTGGCCCGGAGCTACGTATGGTGGCCCAAACTGGATCAAGACATCGCAGAGTGGGTGGCCACCTGCACAACATGTCAGGAGACGCGTACTGCACCCCCGTGCACTCCTCCCAGGGAGTGGGAAACACCCAAGGGTCTGTGGTCGCGAATCCACATTGACTTCGCCAGCCCAATGGGAGGAAAGTCATTCCTAATTGTTGTGGACGCCTATTCCAAATGGCTCAAAGTGGTTCCCATGTCAGTAATGACCACCGAGGTGACTATCAGAGACCTGCAGCAACTCTTCATGACCCACAGGCTACCGGACTTATTGGTTTCTGACAACAGCTCCTAACTGATCGCCAAACAGGAATTTGCTGAGCACTTGAGTTCTGCTCGAAACTATAAGCCGCCCTGAGTCTCCGGAGAAGGGCGGGATATAAATAGAAATAGAAATTTAAAAAAATAGATGGAAGTCTTCCTAGCAGAACTGGGCATCAGACATGCATTGGTGGCACCCTATAGCCGGTGGGAAATGGACAGGCTGAGAGAATGGTGAGATTAATCAAAGAAACTCTCACCAGAATGGGCCCTGGGGATTGGCAAGAAAAGATAGACAAGTTCTTGCTGGCACAACACATCACAGCATGTGCCGCAATGAACAGAAACCCTGCAGAACTATTCATGGGCAGGAAGTGAGGTCACAACTGGACAGACTGCACCCTCAGTACTGCCCAGAGACATCCTTGGACTGTAGCCTCCCACTCAGGGCATTCCAGGAAGGGGACCCAGTGTTCGTGCTGAACCACACAGGTCAACCCAGATGGGTGAGAGGACATATCGTGGGAATCACTGGTCCCAAGTCCTACAGAGTCCAATTGGAGGACGGCCAGGTCTGGAAAAGACACATCGACCAGCTGCGTTGGCGGTGGAGAGATGCCAGAGTCTGGGAGTCCAAGACAGCACCAGACCAGAGGGAGCCCGAACGACCAGATGAGGGAAATCACCAGTCCACCATGGAACCCGAGGACAGTGAACTGCTCCTACTGCTACATTGCCCAGACTCCCTACGCACAAGTCTGGGGGAGGAACACAAGGACTTATTTGTTTCCAGTCAAGTCCAACAAGGAGACACAGTCCAAGGAGTTGGAAGCCCGAGTCCAGACGTCCCGCGAAGTAATTCCTCTAAAGAGCCCAGAAATCCGTGTCTGGATGTGCTGCAAGATAATCCAGCTGGAAGAGCCGGAGATGCTAGGCCCAAAACAGCGCCCTCTACGGCCGACTTCTAGGAGGTTCCACACCAAAGAGCCGGAGGAGCTGCAGGTCCATCCACTTCAGACAAAGTCTCCGCAACAACTGAACCACACAGATATAATAGGACTATACGGTGCCCCGCCTACCTGCTCGACTACGTCACTTGTGTCGAATGCCGATAGGAGGGGAGGGGTGTTATGTACTGATACGTCCCCTCTTCTTTTGCATGCCTGCTGCTGATTGGCTGATCAAGCGGCGGGAAGTTTAAACTCCTGTCATTGGCAGACTAGTCTGCCAGAGCTCTTTAAAAGCCAAGCCCCGGCAGCCTGCCGGCCAGTTCTATTGTAACAAGCTGTAAATAAAAGTGCTGAACGGACTGCCACTTGCCGCCTCTTCTTTCCCTGCACTGAATCTAACATTTGGGATAGTGCAATATGCCTAGCGGATGCCAGGTTAGGAAAAAATAATATAGGTAGTCCTCAATGGACAACCATTCATTTCAAAGTTACAATGGCACACTTAATACAGTTGCAGCATCCCCACGATCATGTGATCAGAATTCGGATGCTTGACAACTGACTCATATTTATGAAGGTTGCAGTGTCCCAGGGTCATGTGATCCCCTTTTGTGACCTTCTGACAAGCAAAGCCAATGGGGAAGCAACAACCACGTTACTGACTTAACAACTGCAGTGATTCACTTGACAACTGTGGCAAGAAAGGTCACAAAATGGGCAAAACTCGCTTAACTATTGTCTCATTTTGCAACAGAAAAAATGGGCTCAACTCTGGTCGTAAGTTGAGGACTACCTATAATTATGAACCAGCAAGTCTGAGAGCCAAATTTCTCCTTTACCATAAATCCACAAGCTGACCAGCAGCATCTCACTAGTTGTACTTGCACAAGTCACTGTACCAGAAGGTAATTTTAGAAGCTGGATCAGATAAGTGAATGTATTGCGGACCAAACTGTTACCTTCCAGTTCTAGCTACTTTGTTACCTGTGAATGGAAACAGCAGCAGCTTCAGCCCAAGAACTTTTGGGGAAAGTAACTTTATAGGATTGCTAAAGGGACATACTTCTAAATCTTAATTGCCAACAGGGATTCATTAAGCCCTAAATTATATGACCTCCCCTGATCTAGAAGCCACTTTTCTTAGTTGCAAATATGAATGATGACCACTCTTCTGCTCATTCCCTTTTTAAATGTATTTTGCACATGGAAGAGGGGCTTGTCAGCTGCCTTGGGCAATTTTGTAGTCAGACATATTCCTAAGCAACCCATGAGAAAAGCAGTTGTAGCACTTGATGTCTTACTATTGGTTTTTTTTCTATTGCATCAGAGAAGGGCAAATACAACAATACAATACAATACATTCTCCGATTCTGTAGAAAAACAACAACAATAAGACGTCAAGTGCTACAGTTGCTCTTCTTATGGGTTGCTTAAGGATACCTGTGACTACAACAGAATCCAACTACTTCTTGTGCCCCAAGCGTGGCTCGCCTCAACGACAAGCTACTCCGTCTAGGAAGAAATTCATTCTTGTTTCTTTAAGAGGCGAGCCACGCTTGGCGCACAAGAAGTAGCTGGATTATACCAAGTGGCCGCCACTTGGTGGGGGAAGCATTCAGATCCAGCAGACACATATGCATATACTGTATTTATAGCTGACGGTGAAAAAGTCAAGACTCTGTAAAATGTTATGTCTCTTTTTTCTCTCGGTTCAAATAATTCTCTGAGCAGTTTGCTGGAACGAACTTTTTCGTCGATGGGGGAAACTACCCCCTGCCTTTAACTCGGCGTCGTTCCGTCCCCCCCCCCCATCTTTTAAAGGAAAAGTTGAGGCGCCGGGGAAGAGAGTGGGTGGTACCGGGCTGACGGTCCCTTTAAGAGCCGAGCGCTCTGTGCCCGCCAGGATATTGTACTCAAAGCTGGCCAAGGGACTTGATGAGTTAAGTATCCAGGTGAGTTCTTACGAGGAGAAGCTCGTGTGTGTGTGTGTTTGAAATGAGGGAGGGGGGGGAAACTTATGGAGGAGCTACTTGGAAGCAGAATCCAGAGCTGGCTGACAATTGGAATCGGTAAAGAATGGCTGAAGCTGGGAAGAAAGAGGCGCGTATGTGTGTGTGTGTGTGGGGGGGGGGTGTTTAATGAGGATTGTCCGAGATCACTTTTAAGAATGTTTTGTTTCTGCAGAGCCGATCCTGATTCGGGAATCCCTCAGCTCGTCTGCGGAGGGCTGTTTCCTGCGAGGCTGCGGGTCCCTTTCCTCTGCTTGGTTTGGCAAAGCTCCTAGCCCACTTTTGATTGAAATGCCTGCCCGATCGGAGCCACTGAATGGAAAAATAACTTCTCCGTAAACTTTTCTCCAGCCCCCTCACCTCCTATGAGTCCGGATTGAATCTCTTAGGGTGAGGAATCTGCTTTGTATCTTTGGCTAAACTTAACCACTTCAAAACTCCTGAATTTAGGGGCGAGTTAGATCGCTTTCGCTCACTCGGAGCGTAGCCTTTTTTTTTTGGTAGTTGTGGTAGCACGTGGGGATGCGCTTCTCCGGTCCTTGCACACGCCGTGATCTATTTCCTTTCAGCTGCGATTTTTCACACTGCTGAGGCTTCTGCCTCTTGTCTGGTCGCTTCAGGAGGGGCTCCTGAAGGCCAAGCATTCTTGTGTGGCTTTGTTAGTTCAACAGTTGCTGACATCCACATTTTCCCCCTGCGCCTTCCTCTCTCTCTCTCTCGCCTGTTATTTGATAGGGGTTTCTTTTTCTTTTTTTCCGCCAAAGAAAGCAACTTTCAGAGAGCTCTTTTGCATGCAAACTTTAAAGCTTTAGTCCCATTAACTAAGTAGGCGGGTGGGAGCTGAACTTCTTACCACAGGAAAGGCTTCTACTACTAGTACAAGTTGTGTGGGAAGAGCTTGAGAGGGGGTTCTACCCAGCTCATTTTCTTTCAACTGAAGTTAAAGCATCTTAAGACAGGACAGAAATTTGAGGGGGACATGCAGTCAGTGCCAAGTATGGTTTTTCAATCTGTCTTTCACAGAACCCTAAGAGGTTTTTTTTTGGGGGGGGGTGCTGAAATTCCAGCCAATTTTGTTTCGCCAGAATCTTGCCTCTTGATTGAATTTCTAGTGGTGTTTTTTTTTTTTTTCTTTGAAACCTAAAAGGCTCCAGGTCTTGAATTTTTTTTGAAAACCATTGCTTCAGAGAAACTAAGCCTATTTGGGGAAGAGATTCCATCAAATTCTTTAAACCCCTCTGTCTAGATTCTGTTGAAATAGAATTCTTTTGGGAGACTTCTCATAGCCCTAGCACACTGAAGGGAGCATTTCCTATTCCAGAGTCAAATGGATGAACTTGTTCCTTTGCATTCTTGAGTGTCAGAGTGCTTCTGGTGGACTCAAGAGTCCATGGTGCTTCTGATAAAATTTAGATGTTCATACTTAGTTAGAGAACGTCCCTTTGGGAGGCAAAATAAGAATATTCCCTATGAAGTATAGTTGCATGACTGGTGAGCCTGAAATTGTTCAGGAGATATATTACACGCATGTCATATACTCTTTTGAGTTTTAAGGCTTTCAGGGAGAAAAATGAGTATGACTGTAATATTTACTGTTGATTGTTTGCTTTTGTTCATTTCTATGGGCTGTGGGGGGAATTGCTCCAGTCTCGGGTGAAGAGCAAATAGATTTTGACAGGTCATATAAGGGTAATACTGTTATACTGTTTGAATTGTTGGCATTGCTGAAAAAGTAAAAGAATATTGGCTGTTGGATAGATGCAGTCTTGCAACGCTAGACTTTGTAGTAGGAATTCTAAGAATAAGTAATCATTTTCCAGCTCTGCTACAAACTTTGTAAATCAGAGTGAACCAGAATGTTAGGTACATCCTGATAAGGGTATTTCAGGTCTCCATTTTACATCCCAAATTAAGAAGGTCTGGTTTTCCCAACTTTTGAATTACAATAAAAGGTTATTGTTGGCAGAACAGATTCAAGTTAAATTTGAGGAATTCTTTAAAAATAAACATTGCCTGATTAATAGCACAGACTAGACATTTCATTGCTCGAGAAGGATAGTGTTTCTACTTTGTTCCAGAACTACAATATCTTGCTCAACCTCGAGCTCTCCAGATGTTTTAAGGATGGTATTCCCTTACTTCAGGTTGTGGAAGGCTTGTAATAATTCTTCTTCTTTTTCTCTGCAGGCTTTAATCTGCCATCATTCTGTTTTTAAGTGACTTGGAGAGAATGCAGGGGGGCAATGCACTGGCAGTGCTATGGCTCATCTTCCTAGCTGTGGCTGGTGCTCTTGGGCAGTATGAAAAGCCTGCTTTCACTCCCATCTTCACCCGCAGGCCCTTTATTGTGGCTTGGAATGCCCCAACCCAGGATTGTGCGCCTCGCTTCAAGGTTCAATTGGACTACTCTGTTTTTGATGTACAGGCCTCGCCTAATGAGGGCTTTGTGGACCAGAACCTGACCATTTTTTATAGAGAACGCTTGGGCCTTTATCCCTACTATGATGCGAACAAAGTGCCAATTAATGGAGGTGTCCCACAAAACAGCAGTTTGGAGAGACATCTAATCCGGTTAATGGAGAGCATTCAAAAATACATCCGGTCCGATTCAAAGGAGGGATTGGCAGTCATTGATTGGGAAGAGTGGAGACCCATCTGGATCCGAAACTGGCAGCCCAAAGACATTTACCGGAATGCCTCTCGTAAGCTCCTGCTGGCTCGGCGTCCTGAATTGCAAGAAGATCAGTTGAAGAAGGAGGCCCAGTATGAATTTGAATCATCTGCTTGTGATTTTATGAGGGAGACTCTGCGATATGCCAAGAGCTTTCGTCCACGACAGCTCTGGGGATACTACCTCTTCCCAGACTGCTATAACCATGACTATCGCAACAATAAGGACAGTTACACTGGTCATTGTCCTGATGTAGAGAAGACACGGAATGATCACCTGGCCTGGCTCTGGAAGGAGAGTACTGCTCTTTTTCCTTCCATTTACTTGGAACATGAATTGGCCAACACCATGAATGGCCGCAAGTTTGTGAGGTCTCGAGTAAAAGAAGGCCTTCGTATTTCTCAACAACATCATGACAACTATGCTCTACCTGTCTTTGTCTACACCAGGCTCACTTATAGTAATCAGCAGGATCGTTTCTTAAGTGAGGTAAGAATACTTCCTTTTTGGAACTGAGAAACATTATTCAAGAAATTGGGATCTTGAGCAGCAATCTCCAATTCAGGGCTAATCAACTCCTGATACAATCGGAAGGTTATCTACTTGGTATAGAATGCACTCCTGTGCCCTGTATTGCCTCTTTCACTGCCATTTGGCACAGACAAAAATGGGGACTGGGTCTAGCACTTAGCCTGGCACAAAATATGACTAATCATCTGCTTTTGATTTCATAAATTACACTGTGACTAGGTTGTTGCATACATCTCAGTTGATTAAATCCATTATTTGCTTAACTATTACGTGTTGAATAAACTATAATTAAGTGCATTTCCACATCATGCTAAATTTTAGGAGCCCTGGTGGCTCAGGAGTTAGAATGCAGTATTGCAGGCTAACTCCACCCACAACCTGGAGTTCGATCCTGACATGCTCAAGGTTGACTCAGCCTCCCATTTTTCCGAGGTCTGGTGACATGAGGACCCAGATTGTTAGTGGCAATATGCTGACATTGTAAACCACTCAGCGAGTGCTATAAAGCACTATAGAGCAGTATATAAATCTAAATGCTATTAGTATAGCCATATATAAATCACAATTTGCTAACCCCGAATATGCTAAGTTAAAAAAAAATCGGCAGATCACATTAAGGTTTAGTGTAATGTATAAACCCAGTCTTTGTGCAGACCTTAGTCCATTAATTTAAAACTCGTTTCATATAAAACATTAGAAATAGTAATTTGCAAAGTGTGCTAATATGAAAGCATCAAACCATTAAAACAGCTGCATTCTGCATTAGACTCCAAGTATTCGCTTTGAAGATTGTCCTTATATATATGGTCTGTGACCATTGAAATGCTGTGCATGCATACACATGAACATACATAATGGAAAGAATCTTTGAAAGAATCTTTCAAAGCAAGTGGGTTAAGCTTTCTAGAGGATGTAGATATTTTAATACATTCATACCCATGTGCTTTTTACAACACTCATTTTTAGTACCTTGGGGAGTCCTAAGAAGTTTTTTTTTTTAAACTTGCAATTCTTGAAAAGTTAACATTTTGGAAGTTACTTTATTGGTAGGTATAATACCACAGTTCAGCAAGATCCAGGTCTTTCCCCACCAGATATATGTGTAATATACTTCCTGATGTTTTACTCCTTTATGGAAAATGGAGCACATCAGCACTTAAAAGCACTGTTTTGGAAATAAATTGGCCTAATAGAAGTCTAAGATATTTGTGGAGCAATGTGAAGAAAACAGCTGCTTTGGTCTATCAGTTGGACCTCATAACTGCACTGCACTGACTTAAAAGAAATATGTAATCAATTCATGATAAAATACCTAGGAAGGGAGCATTCACTCCAATTTGTGGCTCCAAAGGGGCTAACAAATATTCATACACAGTACATATAACTGAGATTTAACTGAATGTCTAAAAGGATGACTTAAATTTCCTCCTAAATTGATGGGAGTCAACTGCAATGGCAATTTGTTCCATAGACTATACCACTTCAGGAGAAGGCAGAATTGACTGTTGTTATTCATAGTAGACTTGCAAAAGCTCCCCCTCCCGAAGTTCTAAGATTGTGTGGTGAGAGGTACAGACCTAAGAAGTCTTGCAAATAATCTGGATCAATTCTGCATTCAAGACCAAACTACAAATCTGGTCCTTCAACCTATGTTGTTTCTTTGTTTGTTTTTCCTCTTGAACCCCATTAAGCTTGTTTTAGGATTTCCAAATCTAAAGGAGGAAGTGGTTATTTCCGGGGATGAGCATGGGTTGGGGGAAATGTAGAAATGCAGTAATTGACCCCTCTTCCTTGGGATTATGAGTAATGGCAACTGGGGTACTTGAGATCTGGGGACACCTTCCTTCCAGCCTTTCAGAAATTGCATAAAAATGCTTTTGACAACTGTTGGGATCTGGATCATTTTTGCTTTTTCTCAGCATGTTTGAAGTTTGCGGTAGAAGGTGCTGAAGCAAACCGGAGCTGCAGTTTAGTAGATTTAAAAGAGCTGTGATTTCCACTGTAAGTGGCATGCTTTTGCAAAGTGCTGATGGTTATTTTAAAGTAAGAGGTATATGTAATAGTAATCTCAATGCACTTCTTTATTACTATAATTCATATTTCTCATGCTTAGCAATGGTACAATTTTGCACTGAAGCCTGCAGTGGGTCTAGGTCCTCAAAACTACCATTCTATGGGGCTGCTACTTCTAGGAAGTAAAAGTTTGTAAGACGATGCTTTTAATCCTTGCAACTAGAAAATCGCTGAGATGTACTAAGGAGTGTTTTGAAGATAAGCTGTACAATGAAGCATCAAAATGAATATAAACAAGTCTAGACAAAGATAACTAGCAGCTCAGATAGTTTTTCCAAATTTGCTGCCCTTTCAATTAGTATAGCAACAACCAACATTAGGAATATGAACTCATTGAATTCTGACAAGCGCAGTTTCATACATTGAGTGTGGTCAGGCTGAACTAGTCTGATCTAAGGTCTAGTTTAAGCATTTTGTGGCTATAGGGATACTGGTAATACGGAAAGGACTTATTATCCACTACCCCATCCATAACCTAGAATCTTTTCTTTTACACTTCTTACAAAATACTGGACATTCAAATTGTATACCTACAGTTTGAAACCTGCATCAACAGGTAACCAGTGCTGAAACTCAAAACGCATGGTTGAATTATTGATTTTGCTTCTACTTTTGAGCAGTGGCTGCTTCTGGGTTCCCAAGTTACGTTCCAAACTGCATTCATTCATTCAAGAATATTGGGCGGCCATTGTAACAGCAAAAGAAACATTTTTCCAATAAGTTATTAGATCCATCCATACTCCCTGCTCCACCTCATTTTCTGCGGATTGATCTGCATAGGTAATAAACTGTCATGGCAAAGTAGCGCATATTACTTTCCAGTTTTGGGTTACTGGATATTATTAGCTGCTCACATTCAGATCAACATCTCTGCAAATATGTAGGTGGCCATTGTCGTCTAATTTCTAATGGTAGCTGACCCTTCCATCAAAAAGCTGATGAGTTCAGTTATTAGTGAGTGAAGCGTTGATCTTGAAGGATAATCATACCTTAGAATTCTCCTTTGGCTTCTGAACCAATTATGAGAACACTTAATATTAAAAAGATGACTTTGATTAATCTAGTACGATCACTTCCTTCTTGGGAGTAAAACTGGCTTCCTGTTACCAGTGAAAGGATCAGGGTAGCAGAGCCCCTTGAAGAGTTACTTGATTATCTGGCTTAATAGAAAGATAAGTTATGGCCTGGAAGTAAGGATGAAAGCAAAAGGTTGAAAGGGTGTCTGGTTAATGTACTCATTGGTATAAGACTGGAAAAATGTTACTTTCATCTGGGCGAAGTTTTCTTTGTTCGGCTTTGCTTATGACCCCCTCTGCCATTAAGCTGCTGTTGAGATTCTTTGATCTACTCTTAAGTTGTCAGGCTAAAAATAGTAAGCATTTGCAGAATTCAGGCATCAGGATCAAACCAGAGCCTATTTTGAAGCCACTATAAGTCTTGTCATCCTATCCTGGCAAACCCAATGGGCCCAAAGTGGTGCTATTGGATCAAATGCCCTGACAGTGATTTCTTGGTTGGGTGGAGGTATGATGTTCACTGATGATTTACCAGTCCATTGGAGAGAGAGTTGTGCTCCACAAAGTGAAGAAAGGAATATACTGTAGAGGAAAGTATGGGTTGAATAAGAATAGTAAGCCAGACACATTTTCGGGTCCATCCATCTTGGGGACTCTATTCCTTGGGGAAGACTTCATGTTCTCTATAGCAACCATGGGTTTATCTATGATAATCTATGGCACACTTACAGAAATATATTTAATTTTACCCTTGCCTCCAAGCAGTTGGTTTGTAATCTGAACATGAAGGGCATATGCTTGGGTCTTTGTGGTGGTCAAACCTCTTCTATATAAGTTTTGAAACTTTGCAAAGTGGAGGGCTCTATATCCTAGAATCTAGAAGACAGAGGAACTCAGGAACTTGGTATGATTTCCCTCTCTCATCATAATCCGGCGGATCACTTTATCTCTAGGAGACAAACAAAATGATGCTTGGAATACTAGTGAAGGATGATAAAATATGAATTTCACCAAGCATGGATACAAGCGCATGTGCAAGCCTGCGAAATATCAGTTGCTCTCCTGTGTCCTTGTTTGAAGTTAGCTGATCCCTACTAGGGAAGAATCACCTTGCTGTTGTGATGTGTATGCACAATATTTTGCTGATAAAGTCTCTCACACCTTCATGGGTGGAATCGGGTGACTGAGGTGACAACCTTGAGAAATTTCCTGGAATTCCTTTTAGTCTTTGGTATGATGAAGTGGATAGATGCTCTTTGACATGAGTTCACCTGTCTTAAACTTATGCCCCTCTTGGTTCCTTTTGGGATGAGGGAAGAATGTAACAAGATGGGCCCAAGAGGTAGTCAGTATGTCTTTGGGGAAGGACTGATGCTAGCTACCATGAAAAAGATGGTGATATTCCTTCTTTTAAAAACCTTGCCCTGGCCCAGTCATTTTGGACAACTGTTAGTTTGTCTCCAGCCTTCCCTTTTTGGATGTACCAGTTGCAATTGAGGCTTTGCTAACTGTGACTCATCCCCTTGTCTTGATATAATTTGATTACTGAAAAGTGCTCTACACTAGGCTGAAGACCAGCAGAAATTACAATTAGTTCCAAATTTAGTTGCTCACTTCTTGGTGAATGAGACCCTCCAGAACCATGTGACTCCTGGGCTGTTAGTCCTATGTTGGCTGCCTGTAAAGTGCCTGAAAATTTGGCAATTCCAAAGTATATTCAGGGCTAACTATCAACAAATCAACTCACCCAGTAATGCAAAAAAGGATGAATAGTGCCTCATTTGGGAGACATGGGATAGTAAATAGTAATTCTCAGTAATGCCCTCTGTTTTAAGGAAGCCAATTAAGGCTCATCTTTTCTGGACGCGGAAGCAAACTGAACACGTCCAGTGTGCTGAAGGATGCTGGGTTGAAGCTATTGAGGGCTATAAAGTATTCCTGTTCTTAAGACTTTAATATTTATATTGGTAATGTTCTGTTGATGTTAATGATTGAGGGCCCCTAGCAATTGTGTCAGAATAAAAAAGAAAACAATTTGCTTGCCACAGCTAATGTAGAAAGCTACTTGCTAGGTTATTGTGAAATAATAATAAGTGGAATAATAATAAGTGGAACAACTTGCCTACAGAAGTTGTAAATGCTCCCAACACTGGAAGTTTTTAAGAAGAGATTCAGTAACTATTTGTTTGAAATTGTATAGAGTTCCTGCCTAAGCAGGAGATTGGACTAGAAGACCTCCAAAATACCTTCCAACTATTCCATTCTCTCTCCTCTCCTCTCCTCTCCTCTCCTCTCTCTTCC
>JANHFM010004798.1:234025-247142 GCA_032468115.1 Grayia smithii | reverse complement strand
GAGTCCGTCTTTCTAGAAAAATTAACCCTGGAAAATTCCTTTTTCCTCCACTCCATGGGACAAGAGGCAGAGAAGATGATTCTCTGCATCATCTAAGCAACACAGAAGCAGGCTGGCATCTGGGCTGGATACTCCTGCCTGCCTTGTTTGGAGTGCTAGAGAATACACAAGTGAGTCATCTCCAGCTGGTTTGGCATGCTGGGTTTCTTGGCACAGGCATGTGACAATTGCTGTAGGAGCTCTCGTCATGAGACTCGAGTTGCAAAAGAATGATATATACCAATAGCAATAAGACTTATATACCACTCCACAGCACTCTCTGGATGGTTACAAGGTCAGCATATTGCTCCCAACAATCTGGATCCTCATTTTTCCGACCTCAGAAGGATGGAAGGTTGAGTCAACCTTGAGCCCAGTTAGATTCAAACTCCAGGCTGTGGGCAGAGTTTGCCTGCAATACTACATTCTAACCTCTGTGCTAGGAGGATATATAGTAGAAAATGATGGCCATGAGATATTTGGCAGGTTTATCTTGTATTGTCAAAAAAGTCAAGATGGCCATAACTATGTTTGAAGCTCTGCATTGTGCGCATGTGATACATGTGGGAAAAAACCGTGGCAAAGCTATTGCCATTTTGACTTTTTTTAAAACCATACCTTGAGATGTCATGAGCTTGTGACTTCTTAGTCTTGGGGGGGATTTATGAGTTCTTGGTACTGGGTAAATAAACAAAAGTGCCAAGTATGTAAAACACTCTTGAGCTCCGAAGAACCATGAATTCCATGGACAGAGACAACTGACCGACTGAGTATATGTATGTACGTACGTACGTACGTACGTACATACATACATACATATACATACATACATATGTTTCATATTCCTAGGCCACCCCATTTTTTTATGCTAGAAAAGAAAAAAGAAATGCCTTAATTTGTGAAAGACAAAATGATGTGCTTCGAAATGACTTGGGAGTGTTTTTGATGTCAAGCAGGACATATTTTTTTTTAAGGAATTTTGAGGAATTAAGGAAATTCCTTAAAATTTTGTTTCTGAACCTTGGCAACTTCAAAATGGGTGGATTTCAACTCCCAGAATTCCCTAGCTCATCATGTTGGAGAGGAGTTCTGGGAGTTGCAGTTCGCACATTAAAAGTTGTCAAGGTTGAGAAACATAGTCTCAAAAGCATTCCTTCCCAGTCGTTTTTGAATCTTCACCATTAACAGCTCTTAGCAACGAACCGCTAGCACGATGTTAGTATTTATTATTAAACCCGCTTTCGGCATTAATGTTGGTTGGGCAGGGATGAGGGTTTGCAAGGGGGCGTTCTCGGCGGAAACTCGCCAGGGAGAGGCAGGATAATTCAAACGGAATCCTCTCATTTGCCGGACGGGAGATCGGAAAAGCATCGAGTATGGGAACATTCATTTTGGAGAGAAAGCAGGAATCGAGGGGTGGGGGCGGCGTGGGGGGTGCGAATAGGTTTTAGCTGACCGCTTCTTAATTGTTCATTCTCCTGCTCCAGAAGAAGAAGAGTCGGGTGGCTGCTGTCTCCATAAAAGGATATGAAGCGGGGGAAGCGCTGGGGGTGAATGGTGGATCCCGTTTTAGGCGCTTAAGGATAAAGGCAAGAGAGGGATTCTCAAAAGTTATTAAACGCCTCTTTTACCTTTTGCACCCAGGAAGGAGACGAAAGGAAGCGGGTCGGGTGGGAGGTGAAACGTCCTAGAAGTAGCTCCTTCCAAAACGAAGCCTCTGGTTAAGCGCAACGCAATGCGGAGAACAACTAAGGGAACTTCCCGCATTTCCTTCTATCGCCTTGTACGGTTTGGAGAGGGCCGTTTGCAGCCCAGCGGCTGGTTCTTTGCTGACACCTCGCGTCGTTTAATGGGAAAATTCGTAGCTGCCCCCTTTTTTTTTTTTAAGGGCTTCTGGAAAAATGGCCAAGAGTCCCGGGTGACTCTGCTGGCAAAAGCGAGAGGGCGATTCAATGGAAGAAAACCCCGAATTTGGATGGGTGGCGCAGGGAACTTTGTCCGTCTATCCTTGGATAGTGAGAGCCAGCGACCCTGGACTAGAAGATTAACGTGCTTCAGGGGTGGTTTTCCTCATGGGATTGAAAAATAATACAGCCTTACATATAAGGAGAGTAGAGATCACTGTGTTACTGTACTGTTGGCCCTTTGAGGTAATCCAGATTAGGAAAGCAACCTCCTGAATACTAGTTTTATTATAGATTACAGTAACAAGTTTATAAGTGATTCCCCATTCTCCTGCCTTTATTAGGGTGGGTCAGTTCTGAAACACTTTCTCAAATTTCTGGTTTGGGCTCAGATTTCATTTATCAGACTATTGCTTAGGCTTTGACTCTTCTTTCTATCTCAGTGTTATTCTCACAGCATATTACAGTTACAGAACTGATTTTGCTTTGGAGGGGTGTGTGATAATATTTGGACAATGTAGGAGGACAGCAGTGTTAATCTACAGTAGTAATAAATTCAGGTAGCATACTTTCTAACTAACAGTAAGTAAAAAAACCAAGGGTATGCCTTTTAATAGCATTTGTTAGTCACAAAAGGTGCTACTAGACACCTAACATGAACAAGAAGCTTGTTTCATACTTTTTCTGGGGTGAAAGTGCCTTCAGGTAAACTGGGATTTTATTTCAAAGTTCCTATATTTTTCTTAGAAAACAGATTGAGACTTTCCTGCAGTTTATTCTTTGTTGGCAAATGCAAAGTTGAGTTAGGAACCCTGAACATCTTTACCTGGGTTGAGTCCTAAATCAGTTAATTCCTGACTAGACAATATGTATGGAGTTCAGTTGTATGTACTGTACACTTAATAAGAAAATAGTTCTATCTCCTTCATAGATGGCTGTTGACCTTAAATGGAGAATATGAGAAGTGTATTTTTTAAAAAATGAACCCAGGTACAATGTACCTTTGTCTTTAAAAAGAGCAAGCATTTTTTATGATGGTCAGGAGGAGAAGACCACTAACACACTTGCCATTCCTTAGCATGATGCTGTTTATAGAGGTGATCTTTGGCCTTAGCCTTTTTGTGGTTAAACATTCATTTCAAGGGTTTCAATGGACAGCAATAAATTTATCTTAGATGGGTTATTGGCCATATCCTCTTTGGAGTCTAGACAGTGGTTTGTACAACATGATTCATGGGCAGAGTCCCTTGGAGAAGACGGAAATCTTGCTTCCAGAAACAGCAGGAAGGGATATGTTGATTAGCAGCTCCAGATTTTGTCAAGGTGCCAGTCATCCTTGTGAAGAGTCCAGCTATAGCCAACTGGATATAACTGGTTTCTGCTTTCAGAATTTGGATCCTTTACTATTGCAGAAAACTGGTTGTTCTTCTATACTGTATAGTAGTTGGAGTGCAAAATGCATTTTACTGTAGCAATAGATCTAAACATACTTGCCACATAAGGGTTGTGTTTGACCATGGAGGGCCGTGTGTGTGTGTGTGTGTGGTCGGGTGGGCATGGCCATGGTAGGCATTTGACATAGGCGCAAGATGCGTTTTTTTCCCTTCTTTCTTTCCTTCCACAGTTCTTTACCATAACCAATTTCCTATCTCTTCTACCAGATATTACAGGCAAACATTTATTACTTATTCTTCGTACTCCACTAAACTTTTTATTTCTAAATTTATATCCCATTATTTAATAGTGAATTGCTTTTCCAGGTAGAAAAGCTATTTATACCATTGCAATTTTATTATTCAACTAATAATAAACATACAATAGCATAAATAACATGATAATACAAGATCTAACAGCAGAATTAAATTTCCAGAATAGTAAATAGAAACGGCTGTCAATTATAGATTGTAGATTGTAGATTAAATGGACCTACAGTATGTAAAATCTGGCATTAAACTGTAAAATTAACATAGGATGTTGTTTGCTTTCTATCCAGCTCAGGCACTTACTTGAGGCCATATAACTGTAATCCAGTCCAATCCAGTCCTCCTGCAGCACTCTGCTGGCTCTGTGCGGCCCATTTTTGGCTGGCAGAGTGCTTCTGGAGGCCAGGGAAGCCAAAAACAGGCCGTGCAGGGCCTCTGGAGGACCTGTTTTTGGCTGGCAGAGTGCTTCTGGAGGCTGGGGAGACCAAAAATGGGCCATGCCCACCCCCAGCCCATTTTGCCTGGTAGAGGCACTGGGGGCCGGTCCTTTGATATTTCCAGGCCAACCCCACGGACCACATTTAAGCATCCTGCGGGCTGCATCCAGCCTGTGGGCCTTGAGTTTGACACCCCTGATTAAGCTCAGGAAGCTAAGTATTTGAATGGGAACCATCAGGAAATATAAGGTTGTAGATTAAGTTAGGAAGGTGAAGAAAAATTCCCAGAGAAGTTCATGGCAACAATAGCAATGCTTTGAAAACAATATGGATGTGTTCACGAAAATACCATGAGCCAGACTTGAAGGACCTTTTTGTTTTTTCTTCTAAGTTCCATTTTCTGGGTAGATTCTTCACTCTGGATAATGGACATTCCTGAATATTTGTTGTTTGGGCCCCTCATGGAATCTTCTCTTCCTTACTTTTTCAGTAGTAAAAAAGAGAAAAAGAGTGCCTAAAGTCCAGGACCCAGCTCAGAGCACAATGGTTAAATCAACCAGGTGTCCCTTGGATAGATGCTTGGTGACTATCTGTCACTCCTCCTTCACTATGTGTTCTCCTGCTAATACTAGTGGATAGAATTCTTATGGGGGAAAGATGATAGTTTCTTAATGTTGGAGAGGTAGAGTAATTCACTGTGTGTGTGTGTGTGTGTGTGTGTGTGTGTGTGAGAGAGAGAGAGAGAGAGAGAACATGAACACATTCAAGAAAAAGGATATAAAATAAACAAGGAAAGAATGACATGTTTGTATACATGGATGTATGGAATGTCTTGAGTGTGACAAGGACTCTCTGAATTTATAAGACCTTAAATTGATGTGTGAGCTTAAATAAAGCTCATAATCCCAACTCAGTGTTCTTTCACTCTCAAGATTGTTAAAAACGGCTAAGAGATATGGGATGGGACTGTGATGGTTTTGAAAGGAAAGCATTGAAACAGTGACTTCTGACAGAAAAGATATTTGCCCTCTCTTGTGTGTTCATTCAGTTGGTCAATAAATATCTGAAACTGAGAGCATGCCTCAAGCCACACTGGTTTAGACACACTAACAAAGAGATGGAGGTGACAAGGCACTATAAATTAAGCTAACGACCCATTGTACAGTCAGCATTGTTTGTGTCCACACTTTAATGGTATAGTCTGACTGAATGCAGAAATGTTGGGGAGGAATTAGGGCATGGTAAGCTGTCAATCTAGTTTGCCTGTTCAACCTGCCCTACTTTGTCCAATGTTCCACCCTAGGTAACCCTGATTGTTGTCTTTATAATAGGACCGGATGTTGCTTGCTAAAGTATACTGGGTAGTCATTTATTAGAAAACAGATTGTCAGAATACTTTTGCCTATATTTGGACTTGCCAGCAAGGATAGTTTTAAAAGATTCATTTGAGAACCATGTAGAATTTGCTGGCTGCTCTTGATTGTTGAGCTGGGGAAAGGTGCCAGCCTTTGATTGTAAGGGCTGGGCAATTCAACACTTAATTTACATTTCAGATACTTCCCCCTTTACCAGTATTCAAATTAGCAGCCTCTTCTTCTTTAAAAGAAGTAATGGACAAGAAGAGCATGTTTAGTTCCTGCTGTGCTCTTGTGAAAGTAACTAAACTGTTTCTACTAGGTATTAATTGGCAAGCAGAAATTTCTAAGGAGAAAGGTGGTGCTACTTGAGGCAACTCCCATTCATTGAAGGTATTTGGTGCTTTTTTCCCATTTGTACTTTTCTTATGCATAATACCTGGACAAGGATATTCTTGGCTTCCTTGATCAGATATTGTAGAGTAATAGGCAGTGTAAGTCTTGGAAAGAAGGGCTGTGAACTAAATGCTCTATGCCTACACTGTAAAGGAACAGGATCTATAACTGTCACATTGTCATATAAAATGGGTTGATTTTTGCGAGTTATAACTGAGGAAGAAGTACCTTTCCCTAAGTAATGTTAAAATAAAGAGGATGAGAATCTTCACCCAATCAGGGAACCCAAGAAGAGAAATATGATTGACTAGAGCTTTCAAATTGTTTTCCACAATTGAACGCTTTATTGCCATTTTAAAGCAAAGCAATTTGAGATTGACACCAAGATGAAATTAGGAAGAAGAGGCCAAGCTACAGATGTTGATCATTGGCCATTGCCATGTCTGATGTTTTCTCCTATCTCAATATTACTCTCTTTTTCTCTTCTCTCAGTACCATTATCATAGTGTTACCTGTATTTTTCTAATCTAGCTTCTGAATTTTGATAAAAATCAGTCCCTTGCAGTATGCCAAACATTCTGGATTTAAGCAAGGAAGGGATACCTGATTTACTGTATATTAGAATTGATGTGGTAGTTAGAATTCCACTTAGTGAAAAGGACAATACGTTTACCTGGGATTATGCTTTCTGCTCAGTGTTTTAATCCATATTAGGATAATTTGCAAAACATTTGTGGTTCTGCCATTATTATTAGGATTATGATATATTTTGTTTCTCTTTTTGTTTTTGCCAAAGGTGATTTTTTTTAACATTTATATAAGGCAAGTTACATGTTTCTCAACACAACACATTGTGCAAGTATAATAATATTGCACAATTTCAATAGAATAATGGGCTTAGTATTTTTGTGCCTGTTTTGGGGTAAGTGATAATGAACATTGTTCAAAAGTCATTTGCAAGATACTTTACTGTAAATCAGTGGGCAAATTCTCAATTTCTTCCCATAATAACATATATTGTTACTAAAATATATTGTTGAAGATGCTTAAAAAGTAAGTTTTTTACATATCTGGGTGGTGTTTTGATACAGAGGGTCATACCTGTTTGGTCTGCCAAAGAGACCCCATCAGTTATCAATTTTATTAAAATGCTACCTGTTACTTACTTTCTACCACCTCTATTTACTTTTGTCCTTTCAGATCAGGTTTCTTTCAAATAAACCCCCAGCAGCCACATGGGCCGTTTGGGGCCAGAATGTGGACATTAAAGTGATATTGGTGCTTTGCTTTGTAGCATGGCCACTTCCATTTATGTATTAATGTGAACAGTCACACCCGTGGGCATAGTGACATCTCTGTTTCTAAGGGTACTAAGATATTGTGCAGCTAGGAAAATGAGATACAGTTAACTAACTTACAGTAGACAATTGTTCCACAAAATTCTATGGCCAAAGTGGCTTACAAATCGCATTGTATTCTTAAAAGAACATGAATCATGCATATCAAATATAAACATCAGCATGCAAAATAATTCAGTATTTTATATCAATCCCTGTGTTGGAGACTCAAATAGTTGGCTCAGCTTTAAGATTTTACCCATCTTTAAGGAGGTATTATAAAGCTTTGGAGTTCTTAGTATTCTCTGATCTTGATTGTTTGCTTCTAGACCTTTCATTGCTCAATTAGGTTACATCACCAGTGCTACTGAATGTAGAGCTTGCTCCTTGTTTATATTCAGTAGCTTGCCTTTAAGTATTGGTGGGGTGTGTGGTTTTCTCCTTGGTAGTTCCTTAATTAGGGTTATGCTTGATTGGTATTAATGCCTGCTTAGCACATGAGTATCTAGGAAAGAGAACAAAAGTAGTATTCTACCTAGAAGTATGTGAATGGTAGATATCCCTTCTGGCCATTCTGGCATTATGTGGGTTAGATGACATCTCAGATGCAGTGGCAGTGCTGGCTGTGTCTCTGAAGGCTATAAGGATCTAGATGGGGAGGATCCCCCAGGACCAGATGATTCTTCATCTTTGATTCTGGATGGGGTGATACTTTCCTGGACTGAACTGGAGCACAATTCTGGAATCCTCCTGGACTCACAGCCCCTGCTGAAGGAGCAAGTGGCAGTTGTGGTAAGGGGGGGGGGGAACTTTGCATAGATTTGTCTGGTGCACCAATTGTGTCCTTTCCTAGACTGGGAGGCCTTGCTTATGGTGATTCATGCCTTGGTCACCTCCTGTTTGGATTACTGCAGTGCGCTCCACATGGTGCTGCCCTTGAATACCAGCCAGAAACTTCACCTGGTCTAGAATGCAGCACCGCACACAGTAACAAGACCTCTGTGTAAGCCTATGTAACACTTTCTGTTGCACAAGCTGCACTGGTTTCCAGTTTCTTTCTGGCACAGTTCAAGGTTCTGGTCATCACCTTTAAACATTTACAGCACAGGGACAGAGATGCAGGACCATCCTTCCCTAAGGACATCTACCTGTCTTACCAGGTTAGATAGGATGGGCATATTCCTAGTCTCTCCCCATAAAATTGTCATCTGATGAAAGCTAGGAAACGTTCCTTTTTCCTGGCAGCCCCTGCCCTGTGGACCACTCTTCTCCCTGAAGTTTGGCAGGCCTGTACCCTTTTAGCCTTTTGTAAGGCTTTAAAGCAGGGTGGGTTCTACTTACCTTTACTACCGGTTCTCTTCATGCACATGCTTTGTGCGTGATCGGCACGCGCATGCGAGCGAAATGAGCATGCATGCCAAACACGCGCTCCGCGCATGCGCACTAGCTACTCTCCTGGCATAGAGCTCAAAACAAGCACTCTGTGCATGCGTAGAGCAGTTTAGCCCAGCTGATGGGTGCTTTTTAGTGGATTGCTGCGCCTCAGCTGGGCTAAACTAAAGGAGAAATAAAGGAGAAACGTAAGTACGGGAGGGCAGGTGGGCCCAGCTCCCGGCTGCGGAGAACCGTTTCGGTGACGTCACACTGTCACCACTACCGGCTCACGCAAACCGGGCCGAACCAGGAGCAATCCACTGCTTTAAAGACCTAGCATTTCTTCCCAAAATTGGGAGATTAGATGATGGCACATGAGCAGAGTTGTGTCATGTTATTAACAACTGCATTGTTATTTTAATATTTTATGAATGTTAATGTTTTGAAAACAATTTTATCTGTCTTTTGATTTTTAATTGTTTCCCAGAGTTGCTTGAGAAATGGACAACTATATAAATGTTGTAAATAAAATAAATGCGTTAGAGGGATTCAGTTCTTTTAAATAAGCTCCCCTTTTCTTTGTTACTGATATAAAATGGGGAAGTCCCCCATACCTCCCCAAGTGGACCAAATGTACAGAGTGATGCTCTCTTTTCAAATCCTCAAGCTAAAATGCCTCCCTTCAACAAAATTGTGTCCTGCTCCATATTCATATTTGATTCACATATGTGCAACTCACTCTGTGGTCTAACTGGAAGCATCAGTACTTCATCTGTGACTGGTTATGGGAATGTTACAACATATTGCCTTCTTGCAATTTGCCACATCCATGGCCTCTGGGAGACATTGGAGGAAGTATTGCGTTGTGCTCTGGAGAAACATTCAAACAGTCCCACAATTTGCTTGAGCTGTTCCTTCCAGAGCTCAAATGATCACGTAGGATTGTTCTAGTATACTAATACTACATGTTCTTGCCAAACAATGATAGGAGACTGCCACTAATTCCACACTATTGTGACAACATGACAGCTGCAAGCAACTCTGTGTGCCCTAGTTACCTAGACGTGATCTAGGCTATTGTGATGGAATGTGCACTCATAGCATCAGAGGGGGTGTATTTTATTAATTTAGAGCCTTTCCAAAGAAGCCTGGAATAAGAAACTGCTTAGTCCTAAACTGGACTAAATTCACCTTAGAATCTCAGGAATATCTAGTAGGAGAAAAGGTAATACGGTAGTTTTAGTCCGGTAGGTTTCTGTCCATTAGTTGCAAGCAAATAAAGGACTGAACTCAATTGGATTTCATTGTCTCATCTGTTGGCTTGGGCCTTACAGTTATGGCAGGCAGAAATGAGAAGACATAAGAGCCATATTTAGTTAGCATATTTCCTGGCGAGGACAGAGATATAGTTATTGTGACATTACCCATCAGTGATGTCATATTACAGCATCTTAAATGCAAGGCTGCTTCCTACATAAAACTTAACTAGAGTCACCTTGACTGTTGAGAAAAGATAAAAGAGCAAATTGGACTTGCATATTCCTTTAGATTGCTTTTTTACATGCAGGTCTTTTGTGGCCTATAAGCAGGTGATCCAGGTATTTCAGCAAAGGTTTTACAGAGAGTAATATATTTTCAAAAAATAATGGTCTTTTATGTTTGTGGGATAAAGAGGAAACCTACAATCAGTTCCTCTTTTTGTTAAAGGTTTAAGAGCAGTAGAATTTATGTATTATTTCCAAAGGGGAGAGTATGAGTTACTAGACTGTTTTCTCTTAATCTCATGCAACTGTAACTGTAATCTATTGCATTTGCGTAGCTTTATTTAGGGTGGTATTTCATACAGACATTCTGCTTGGTTAACACATGGTAATTTATATTTGGACAGTAAAAGAAAATGAAAAAAAAGTTTCAAAGTAGCAGCTTGTAGGAATTTGTTTTCTACTTGAATGCCTATCATTTTCAGCTATCAAACCCACGAATGGAAGCTGTACTCCAATCCTTGAAACTACTGGAGCAGGTTGGGGAAATTGCTGGCATAATAGAATGGTGGTGGTGAAAATAATGTTTATTTCGATGTACAATATGTGGCTATTAAATGGATTTCTGTATTAGGTCTTTTTGTTGCTGTTAGGGCACATTTCAGAGGACGCTAATTTAGGCCAAGGGGTGGCAACCCGCGGCTCCCTCTAACATCACTGATTGGCCCTGCCCCTCATTTCTTTTTTAGACTCCAGCCCGAAGCGGCGGAGAGCGAAGGCTGCCTTACGCGAAAATGTGGCGTGAAGGCAGGTACAGGGCAGCTTCCCTCTTGCGCTCTCCTCCCCCTCCTCCTAACCCCCTGGCCGGCTGTGTCTGAGCCGGGGGCACGCGCACGCGCGGGGAGACTCTCCTTAAGCAAGCGCCAAGGCTCAGGAAAGGCGCGCGCGCGGGGCGGCTTCCTTCAGGAGGGTCTGCCCGCGCGTGCGCATGCTCCCGGCTCAGCCATAACCAGCCCGGCCGTCCTGAGAAGAGGAGGGGGAGGAGGAGAGCGCAGGAGCGAAGCTGCACTGTACCTGCCTTCGCGCCACATTTCAACGTAAGGCAGCCTTCGCTTCCTGCCGCTTCGGGCTGGAGTCCCCCCCAAAAAAACGGGGCGGGGCCAGGCCGAAGAGCTGCCGAGGGTGGGCGATGTCACGGCAAGGCAATGGCCGGAGCATTAGTGCAGGAGAGAAGCCGCGTCCTGTTAAGATCCTCCTTTCGCGAGCGGCCGCCCACCCTGCGCGCGCCTTTGCCGTGCTTTGCTCCCGGCCAGGGAGTTACGAGGGGAGGAGGGAGGAGGAGGAGAACGGTCGCCGAAGGGAGGGGGGAGAGAGAGACACACACACACACACACACACACACACATAGATAGACGCACACAGAGTGATACATAGGAGGTGAGAGACGGGAAGAGAGGCAGAGAGAGATACAGAGGGAGAGTGGGAAAGAGACATAGAGAATGGTTTTGAGGCTGGGTAGGCGTGGCTGGGGGGTGTCATGTGACCGGGAGTGAGAGACATCGAGTTGGCCACGCCCACCCAGTTTTTGTGGCTGCTGGTGTTTTGTTTTTTTCTATAGGAAAGGGGTCCAAGTGGCTCTTTGAGTGTTTAAGGTTGCAGGCCCCTGACCTAGGCAAAACAAAGCAAGGAACTGCTGAAGTTTCCCTGTAATGTCAGTGAGATGGTTAACTCTCTGGGAAGTAAGTATGCATTGCAAGCACATTTCATTGTGTTTGTGCTTTCAGGAGTGCGCCAAACTCTCGCTTGTGAAGCTTCATCACGGTGAGAAAAATGGGCTCGGTTTCAGAGATGCTCACAGCAGTCCCCCTTCACAAGAGGCCTGATCTCCTGGAGGCCTGTGCTGACCTCATCAACGAAGAGTGGAAACGGAGCCGGACCTCCCGTATCCACTCCCTGCAAAAATCTAGTGACAACTTTCCCATGTGCCTCGTACTGATCAGAACTTTGAGGCTAACGGAGGAAACTGCAGAAGGGAAGACATCCAATACCCAGTGCCAACTTCTGGGACATGCCAGGTTATCCCGTGTGGTTGGCCAATCTAATAGTTTATTTGTGGAGACCGTGGTGGTTGCCAAGGCCCTCCGTGGAAAGGGCTATGGCAGGAAGCTGATGGAAGCTGTTGAGAACTTTGCCAAAGCCCACCACTACCAGCATCTGTATCTCACCACACATGACAAACAGCATTTTTATGCCCACCTGGGCTATAGCTTGTCCAAGCCTGTCCAGTGGGCTGGATTCATCAGTTCTCTGGTACCTATGGAATTTTTGGAGAACTTCTCTACCCCTCAACGTAAGACGGAGCTTCCTGCACAATCTGGGAAGCATAATACAAATGCATCTTACCAAAGCAGATCTGGAGCAAACCTTCCTCCTTCATCGTGTGCGGCACCTCTTTCTTCTTCTCCTTTTTGCTCAGTAGCCCCCCATTCATTGCCTTCTCCTTGTTCTTATCATTCAGGGACAGCTACCATTTCTCCACGTCCTCCGTTGCCAGGTCCCCACCCATCCTCTGTCCGGTCCAGTAATGCTCTGGTTCACTGTTCACCATCAGCCTCCCCATATGCCTCTGCTGCCCCAGCTCTTCCACCCTCTCCTCCTCCTCCTCCTCCCCTTCCACTTCCAGTGCCTCCACCAAGAGCCTTTTTAGTAGGCCAGCCAAGCTCTGCCTCTTCCAGGGTTTTGGAGAATACATTTGAAGAACAGACACTTTTAGAAACGCCTTATCGGGATCTGAAAGGGCAGCCCATATTCTGGATGAAGAAGGATATCTGATTTTTTTCCCCCCTGTCATGTGACTGCAATAAAGATGAAATGTGAATAAGGAGGAAAAAGGCTTTCTTCTTTTAAAAGGAAAGCCTGGCTTTGTGAGACAAAAGATCGCCATTTAAAATGAATAAAACAATGTATTTGGTTTTCTGTTGTTCTTCCTTATCAGGTTCCTTTTCATTGAAAGATCAAGGTTTACTCATCCTTTCATCCTTTCGGGGTAGATAAACTGAGGACCCAGATTGTTGGGGGCAATGAACTGACT
>JANHFM010004798.1:193901-216140 GCA_032468115.1 Grayia smithii | reverse complement strand
GGAAAGGTGGGGGGTCCAGAACCATTTCTAGAATTCCCTCCTTTAGTAGACAAACCTGTATTTCTTTATTCCAGATGCTGAAATTCTCCCCCCCCAGTTGCAATTTTTCAAAATTATTTGGCAGGTTTGAAACAGAGGTAGAAGCTTGGCAGTGAAGTGTATTTTCCCCACTTCTCTGTGAGTTTCTATATTTATGTGGCTCTTCCAGAGATGTAAATGGAAGAGGGATCCCACTGCTGGTGGGTTCTGGTATTTTTCTCTGAATATCTCTATCTTTTTCTGTTAGCGATGATTGAGCATGCCCAGATTTCATTTCCGTCCCACAGCCGAAGGAGGCAGATGTCTCTCTCTGTGCTTCTAGGCCAGGCCCGGATGCTGCAGCTTGGGCCTGAAGAGAGGGAGGGGGCTGCAAAAGCCCTGAAGGCCTTTCTGGAAAACCCCCCGGTACCGGAAGACTCACCGGGGGGCGGAGAATACAGGATGGATCCTGGAAGGCTCGAACATCACAGGAAGGAGCCGGAAAGGCCCGAAGACAGCGGCAATCGAATGGGGCCCCCCATCCCTGGCTCTGAAGATCCCGGTGCTCCTTGGTAGCATCGTGGAAGGCAGGGGCCTCGGCTGGAGGCCCCCTGAAGTCATCTAGATTTGCTGTGCGTCTGGGCGGTGGTGAAGGGTAGACTGGAGCCCCCAGGGATCCTTCTGGGAGCCCCCGGGGGTGTGGGGTGCAGATGGGAGGCCCTGGGCTGGATGCCTTCATGTGGTTAGGCCTCTGGGAGCAGTGGGTGAGACTGGATACCCCCAATGCTTGGGCCGCAATCATCGTGACCTCCAGGGCTGTGACTAGGGCTTGCATCGCGGCCCTGATGCTTGCTGAAGCAGACGTGGCTGGGCAGGCCTCATGGCATGGGGCAGATGGTCTGGGGGTTGCCATGTTGCTTCCTGTCAGTCCCAGAAGCTGCAGGTCGCCATTTGGTGGGAAAGTTCCCACCAAAGGCTCTGGGGTCTCAGGTTTCCTCATGGTGGCCGGCGCCATGTTGGGGGGTCTTCTGGGAGCTCTGGTATGACTTACCCGGTGTTCAGAGGCCCCCTGCGCTGGTGTCCCACACAACTTGGTTTGTGGTGTCCCACAGGCTGTGAGGAATGTTCAAAGCATCTCCTTGCATTCCTTGAAGGTCATTTGTTCCACGTCGGGGCTGACCTGGTCCCAGGCCTCTTCCCCAGTGTCCTGGCAGTCCCGGTTGGACTGTTGGTCTCCCGTGCTTCCCTCTGTGTCTTGCAGTTGCAGGGAAGCATGTGAAGGGTTCTGTGGTGCTCCGCTGTGTCCTCTGGGGGGATAGAGATCATCTGTGCCCTCATTTGGATCAAAGCTTGCGTCATGGGCTGGATGCTGGGCTTCCATCCTCGATTGGAGATTCCTCGTCACAATTTGGGATCTCCTGCCATCCATCTGGGAGGGGTTCTTGCTGGAACCTCCGGGCATCTTCTTGCTGCTGGCTTGGAAGTGTAGCCTCTAACCGCCCTCTGCTACCACTTTGTGAGAGGTTTTCACAAAGTTCGATGGGTCATTGAGGAGCTTCCAAGAAAAGAATCCGATCCACAAATTGAGTATTTAAAATATTAATTTGTTCCACTGTGGCAAGTGCTGCAGGTGGAACCATTATGAGATCTCCAGGTTGTTTTCCTTTGGTCAATAAGTCAAATAATGGACTAAGTAAATGTGTAGGCAAAAAAAAATATGGGCGAACCCAGTTAAGGGTACCCAACAATTGCTGCAAATTAACTAATGAAATAACTTTAGGTATGCTCAAATGAGGAAAAGCTGGAGCAGAATAAGATTGCAACATTTTATGCCCTAAATAAAGATAAGGAGAATGCAGCTGTATTTTTTCTGGGGCAATCTGCAATCCATAAACACTTAAATCATTTTGTAATTCAGAAAGCCAATGAGATTGTATTTTTGGAGCTCCAATTAAAATATCTTCCATATAATGATATATCAAAACCAATGGATGATGTTTACGAAAAGGAGTTAATGCTATAGCGACATAAAGCTGACATAATGTAGGACTATTTAACATTCCTTGTGGCAAAACTATCCAATGATAACGTTTATTAGGTTCTGAATGATTTACTGCAGGAACAGTAAATGCAAACTTTTCCTGATCAGAGGGACATAGAGGAATAGAGAAAAAACAATCCTTTAAATCAATGACCATTACTTCATGATCTTGGGGAATCAAATTAGGATTAGGCATTCCACATTGCAAAGTGCCCATAGGTTGAATACATGCATTCACGGCACGAAGTTCGTGCAAGAAGCGCCATTTACCACTGTTCTTTTTTATGACAAAAGCAGGGGTATTCCATGGACTAGTGGAAGGCACAACATGACCAGCAAGCAGCTGATCGTTTACCAGCTGGTGGAGAGCCATCAATTTTTCATGTGACATGAGCCATTGATCAATCCACACCGGCTCTTTAACCAGCCAAGTCAATGGGAGGGCCGTAGCCTCAGTCTTCCAAAGTGAGGGTGGCCCCCAATTTACTGAGCAGGTCTCGTCCCCAAAGGCTGACATGAATATCTAATATAAAAGGACATACCTGAATAACTAAATCCAAATTAGATAAACGGGCTGAAAGAAATCGTGCACTTTGACGTGCACTTTGACGACCCCCCACAGAGCTCAGTTGGCCAAGTGACAGACCACTGCTTGGCAGAGTTTACTGAAACATCTGCTCAGTGTCCAAAATTCCCTCAAAGAGCTTACCCTGCAAGACAATGATCTGACGGGGCCGTTGAAATGTAATCAGGGTAGTGATGGCAGCTATGATGGAAGTGGCTGGGTTAGTAGAACCAAAGCCTCCTTCCCCTCTCTCTTTTGGCTCTCCCCCTGCCGGGACAAAATAAGGCAAATGCAGGAGTTGAGCAGGACTAGTGTAAATGGGCAAAATTTGAGGCAAATTGGTCCACAATTGAACATAAATAATTCCAGTATAATCCGAATCTATCACCCCTGGGATAACAAAAATACCTTTTTTACCCATGCTTGACCGTGGAAGGACAAGCCCTACATAATTTTGTGGTAAGGGGCCTGATAATTGAGATGGAATTACTTGAACCTCCCCAGGGAATTTAAAATTCACTTCCTCCTGCAATATTAAATCAATACCAGCACTGCCTCTTGTAGCTGCAGGAGTATTTTCTATTGTTGGTCTGTTGTCTCTGTTTGGACTGGGGCCAGAGACCGGCCTGATCGGCCGTTTCCCGACCTGCATTCCCTTGCCCAATGATAACCTTTCTGACATTTTGGACATTTGTTTTTTGGCTTCGACCCCTGATGGAAAGGGGGGCGAGGTGCTGTAGATATCCCCCCTCCTGGATTCCAACATTCTCTTTTAAAATAACCAGGTTTGCCACAATTGTAATACTTTCCTGGAGGCTTACTGACTTGTAATAAAGCAGCTGCCAATAAATTAGTTTGGTAGGAAACTGTTCCTACATCTTGACATGCTTTAATCATGTCTGCCAAATCAGGATTATTTCCCAGACCAATAATTGCCCTTCTACATTCAGAAATAGGATTCTCCTTTGCTAACTTCATCAACAATTGCTGCAAATTAACTAATGAAATAACTTTAGGTATGCTCAGATGAGGAAAAGCTGGAGCAGAATAAGATTGCAACATTTTATGCCCTAAATAAAAATAAGGAAAATGCAGCTGTACTTTTTCTGGGGCAATCTGCAATCTATACACACTTAAATCATTTTGTAATTCAGAAAGCAAATTAGATTGTATTTTTGGAGCTCTATTCTGATCTACTTGCTCCGTGACATGTACTGAACAAACAGAAATCATATCAGCATTCTCTTCTATATTTTCCCCTCCTTTATCTAATTGTTCCTCTAATATTTGCCTTATGGGGGTGTTCAATGGCCGTGGAGCAGCAGAAGATTTAACCTCATCAGAAGGAGTTGAGGGTCTAATTGGAGAAGGTTTTGGGGTAACAATTTTTACTTGATCATCATCAGGTGGAGGGCTTATAGTCAATTGTTGCCTTTCCAAAGCATCAGAGCCATATTTTTCCACTGCTTGACGACATTGATACCATCGATATAATACCTTTACTGGGGTTCAAGATGTAAAGTATGCCCTATTTTTATCCAATCTCTTAAACGAAGCGTCCCACGCTCCAGATACCAGGGACATTGTTTCCCTATCTCCTTCACCAGCTTCCTTAATTCAGCCTTAGGTGCTGTAACACCTGCCTTGTCTAACAGGAATCTAAGTTCCTTCACATGTTTTTGCTGATGCTGAGATAGATTGCAACCCATACTTACCACGAAGGGGTCCTGGAGGACGAAGGTGCACCTAGGGGTCTATTCCAGACAGTGATAAGTATGTTGGCTGTTGCTTCCCCCGGAGGGTGTCCTTGCTTCGGGCGCCAGCTGATGGATTCAATGATCAGTCAGTGTCATGATGCAAAGATGTCTGACTGTCTTTGCAGCGTTTATTGCTCTCTCCAAAAACAGTCACAAGCAGGAAAACGAAAGTAACAGCAACAGCATTTTCATTGGTGGAATTTCCTCCCCCCTTCTAAGAACGTCCTTGCCTATAATTCTCTCAGATGATGAGAGCATGAGGTGTTATCTCATTTTAAGAAATCTTCCCAGGCCATGAGATTAGGGAAGGGGAGCTTTAGGACAGCCAGGAAGGTAGCTTGCTACACTTAACCCAGCTACCCCCACCACTCCGTTCCCACAATGGCCCAGTCTGTAAGGACGTTGTGGACATTATTGGAGGTGTCCATCCTTTGTTTCTTAGCGGCCTGAATTGTGGAGCAGTGCTGAGGGAGTTTTGACAGCTGCTCCCACGCTAATTTGAGACAGTTCCCTGTCAAGTGGATCGCCTTTAATTTGGCCCTTCATACTGCCTGAACCAGCAAATTTTGCATCAATTGGAGCTGTGTATTGCGGATAAGGAAGATTTACAAGTTCCTGAGGATTATTGATCTGTAAATTCCTTGCTCCAAGGGGGAGGGTCAATATGGCTGAATCTGACCTCCTCAGATTTAGAACAGGTGGAGACCCCTGTTTCAATTGCAATGCCTTCTGCGGAGGAGACCTCCACCTCCACAAAGAATACTAGAAGGGCAGGGCCTAAATCATCATCTAACCCCAATCCCAAACGTACACAGGACCAGACTGAGGATAACGACGCTAGGCGTCGCCACAAGGCTTTAGAAAGGTAGTTTGCCAGGGCCCAACACCAACAAGCCTTGAGCTCTGAGGTATTTAACTCTCCACCAATTGCTCAGGACTTGCTTCCTTGCGAAGCTTCTCCTCGCCCTCAAGCAGAATTTGTGGTGACTGGTGATTATTCACAGGGTCAAAGGTCTGAGGGGCTTATTCCTGACTCCCACACTGGTCCATAGGTTACCCCAGAAGTAGTTGGAATGATGAATGTAGGGAGTCCACAGACTCAACCTCCCATTAGGAGACCCCCTCTGGAGGCCACCTTTATGCCTACAGTAGCGGGTTTACGCACAGGGGAGATTTCTAATCCACCTATGCCATTAGATCTACACTCTGTAATATTGGAAGTGATGTCTAGGTATATGGCAGGGTATCCACAGGCAGGGGGTGTACCCTTTCAACCGGCGTCTTGGCAGCCTCCACTACAGATGCAACTACCTCAGTTATCTGTGTCACAGGGTCCTGTGCCTCCCACCCAACAGCCAGATTCTCTAGTAGCGGATGAAGACTTCGGGGAGCCCGAATTTTCTGATGATGAGGGTGTCATTATGGATAAGCCAGCATTCACTGGACTTTTCCGAACTTCTCTTTTTAAGTCACTCCTGCATAAGGCGTGGGTGGATTCTGGCTTGGATATTCCTGAACCACCCTCTACCTAGTCTATGGGGCCCAACTTGCCTCATGGGCATTTATTTACAATGCCTTCCTCTGAGCAGGAGCATATTCCTTGTCCACAGCTGTTCACAGAAGTGATCCAGTGTCAGTGGACTCAACCAGGTGCTCTGATCGCTCCTAACAGTCATGACAAGAGGGTCTGTTGTGTAGAAAGTAATCTGGTTGACCTCCTTCAGTTACCTGAAATTGACCTGCCAGTATCGAATTTGATCTCACCTTCCATACTGCCAAATGACTCCGCAGATGGTTTAAAAACCGAGGATAAAAAGGCTGAACTAGCCTTTAGAAAGACATACCAGGTGGCCGCCTGGGCCATTCGAGCAGCCACATCTGCGTCTTTCTTTAATCGAGCATCATTAATTTGGCTGTGTGAATTGCAGGAGAGACTACCTCCAGATGACTCCAGGCTGCGCCAAGATCTGAATAAACTAGTAGCAGCCAAGGAGTATTCTGCTGATGCATCGCTTGATGCAGCTAAATTTGCTTCCCGAGCGCTTGCATCAACTGTCACTTCACGTCGTCTCCTTTGGCTTCACCACTGGAGGGCTGACATGAAGTCAAAATGGAGGTTGGCTTCAGCTCCATAGAAGGGGTCGGAGAGGCATTGGACCAAGTGTTAGTGGAGGATAGAGAGAAAAGAAAGGTGTTACCCTCCTCATACAGGAGGGGTGACTGTAGGTTTGTCCCATATGCCCAGCGGCAGCCCTTTCGGGCTGACTCTGGACCCGATGGGTCCTATTTTAACAGGTCCTATTCCCAAGGGGGTGATAGGTCATTTGACAGATTTGGAGCCTGAGACAGAGGTGGGCGTCAGCCTTTCAGCAGAAGATCTGGCCAGGGAGATCCTAGTAGGCCCTTCCGCCAGGTAAATGACTGCCCCAACGTGCCTCCCATTGGCGGCCACCTTCAATTCTTTCATGGCCAGTGGGAGATCTCCACTACCGATGCCTGGGTTCTACAGATGGTGAGAAGCGGCCTCACCTTGGAACTCTGCTCTACCCCTCCTGACTGTTTTCGGGCATGTCCAGTGTCATTGGATCCAGACAAGAGACAGCTGATGGAGGCGGAGATCCGACATCTGCTGGAGATCTCTACTATTGAGCATGTCCCAGTTCCTGAACAACGCAAGGGTTTTTATTCTATCTTGTTTCTGGTTCAGAAAAGTTCCGGGGGTTGGAGAGGGGTCTTGAACCTAAAATATTTGAACCAGTGGGTGATTTATCACCAATTCAAGATGTAGTCCCTCAGATCCATACTTGGCAGCATCCGTACGGACGATCTAATGACGTCCATCTACCTACAGGAGGCATATATGCATGTTCCTATCCGTCAGTCACACAGATGGTTCCTCTGGTTCTTGTACAATGGACAGCATTACCAATACAAGGCCATGAAGTTTGGTCTATCATCAGCTCCAAGAACATTCATGAAGCTCCTGGCAGTGGTAGAGGCTTCACTTTGTCAGATCCCTATACGGCTACTATGTTATCTGGATGACATCCTGATGTTGTCGTCCTCTCAGACTCGAGCTTACGAGGATCTGCACACAGTTATCCAACAACTAAATCTGCACGGTTTTTCAATCAACTGGAAGAAAAGTTATTTGACACCTACCACCCGTATTCTACATTTGGGAGCCGAGATAGATTCGGTGGCGGGACAAGACTTCCTCTCACCAGAACGTCGAGAGGGTATCAAGGTCCTGGTGTCACAAGTTGCACACCAACAGACAGCACCGCTACTAACCTTGTCTCAGCTACTAGGGAAGATGATATTGGCAATGGTGCTCGTTCCATGGGCTCGCTTCCATGCCCTCCCACTATAATAGTTGCTTCTTCCCCACCAAAGGTGAGGGCATGCCAATTCCAGCCAATTGATCCATCTCCCAGTGGCAGTTTGTCGTTCACTTCTGTGGTGGGCATCTCCGATGATGCTGAAGGGCTGCAAGTTTCAAGACCTCCCCCGGGTCATGATTACAACGGATGCCAGTTTAGTGGGCTGGGGGGCCCACCATCTGTCCCAAGTGGTCCAGGGGACATGGTCTCCTATGGAAATGCAGCACAGCATAAATCTATTGGAGCTGCGGGCAGTCCGTCTAGCATTGCATCACTTCCAGTCTATGGTTGTAGGAAGACATGTATTAATTCTAACAGACAACATAACTACAAAGGTGCAGATGAACCGCGAAGGGGGCACGAGGTCACGCCTTCTGATGAACGAGTCAGAAAGTCTGTTCCGTTGGGCAGAAAGAAATATTCTCTCTCTTCAGGCGGAGCATATCTCCGGGGCCGACAACATTTAGGCCGACTGGCTGAGCTGAACTCAAATAGACAACTCGGAGTGGAGACTCAACCCAGCGATCTTCGAACAGCTCTTGGTCCGGTTCAGTTGGCCCACTCTAGACCTTTTCGCAACATCTCAGAATGCTCAACTATCCTGGTTCTTTGCCTGCTTTCCTAGTCCGGGAGCTGAGGACTTCAATTCTAAGATGTCCATGGCCGCCGGGACTTCTATATGTGTTTCCACCTATTCCACTTCTATCAAGAGTGATTCGACGTATCATGAAGGAACAGGCAGAGGTGTTGGTAGTGGCTCCTCATTGGCTGCGGCATGGTTGGCGGACCTGGTGGGGATGTCAGTATCCCGTCCCTGGAGAATCCCTCCGGGTCGCATTGTTCTAAGCCAGGGGGTCATACTGCATCAAGAACTGCAATGGTTGCAGTTGACCATCTGGCATATGAGAGGATCCTCCTAAGGAGAGACAATCTATTGGGGGAGGTGATACAAACTATTCAGGCTTCCAGGCGGCCTTCAACCACAAGGGTTTATAACTCAACCTGGAGGGTGTTCTGTTCTTGGTGCGCTAAGGGGCATATTGACCCAACCTCCGCATTGATTTCTGAGGTGCTGGACTTCTTGCAGTCTGGACTAAAAAAGGGTCTGGCACCTAATACCTTGCACTGCCCGGTTACTGCCCTGGCGACCGTTTTGACAACGAATCTTGGCCTTCCCCTCAGTAAACACCCAAGGATAGGGAGTTTCCTAAGAAGTGCTACTAACCTACGACCTCCAGTAAGCCATAGGTACCCTTCGTGGGACCTCTCACTGGTTCTTCAGCCACTAACCTCTCTCCGCCATTCGAACCATTGGGTTCAGTTAGTCTCAGATGTTTGACCCTTAAGGTCTCCTTCTTGGTGGCTATCACCTCCGCCAGAAGGATTTTGGAGTTAGCTGCCATATCAATGTGGGAAGACTTATGTGTCTTCCACTCTAATCGAGTGATTTTATGGTTGGATCCCTCCTTCCTGCCTACGGTAAATTCGGACTTCCATAGAGCCCAGGAGCTTGTCCTTCCGGACTTTTGTCCGGACCCAAAACACCATCTAGAGACTCAATGGCATACCTTAGACGTTAGGAGAGCCCTCCGGAGATATATTAAACATACAGAGCCGTTTAGGAAATCTGAAGCTCTGTTCGTTTCATTTCTCCCTTCGTCCTTGGGCATGAAGGTGTCTTCTGCAACTATTGGGCATTGGCTGAAAGCAACCATCGCTATGACTTATTCCCTTAAGGGAAAACCTCTACCGGGGAAAGTGTATGCCCACTCTACAAGGAGTGCAGCTACCACCGCTGTATGGGCCATGCAAACTTCTGTTAATGAAATTTGTAGAGCAATCATGTGGTCCTCCTTGACTGCATTTATCAGGCACTACAAAATTGATAAATTCACCTCAACTGAGGCATCATTTGGCCGGAGGGTTTTACAGAGGGCTTCTGGAATTTCTACTTCTCAGGACCAGTC
The DNA here is from genome assembly GCA_032468115.1 of Grayia smithii. Lineage (NCBI taxonomy): Eukaryota > Metazoa > Chordata > Lepidosauria > Squamata > Grayiidae > Grayia > Grayia smithii. The sequence goes on along the minus strand of JANHFM010004798.1, from coordinate 206,409 downwards.
AACTTCCCTCCTATAGTATATTTGCTTGGGTATATCCCACACATGGATTCTCCAGGAGAGAGCTGGAGAACAGATGTTGTCTTACCTGAACGTCCTTTCTCATCGCTCTCCTGGAGAATCCAACCCACCCTGTTAGGCTTCCTGGTTGCCTTCCTGGTTGGCCGGGCAGGGGTGGGCTATTTCTTTATCTGTTTCAGCGGATTGTTGGAAGAAAAGGTTGAGGGCATCGCCTTCTAAGTCTTTGTGAACAAAACTGAGGATCCATTGACAGGAGGAGGCAGGGCCACAGGGAAGAAAGAGGAAAAAAGCATCACTCAGTATGCGGCTAGAGCTAGAAATGAACCTATACATGGATACTCCAGGAGAGTGATGAGAAAGGATGTTCAGGTAAGACAACGTCCGTTTCCAGACTTTTATCATTATTTATGTGTATTTATTTGCATTTCTCCAATACTTCCTTCTATAGAAAAAATTCTGTTGTAATTTGTTATAATTGGCATTTATAATTCAAACATACAGCAGTTTCACTTCACAAATGCTTCTGGGGTATCAGGAATGGCTTTTAATGCTGAGATCATTCATTAGGGAAGAGGAACTTCGTTCATGCTCTCAGGTGTTGCTGAGATCCCCTTTTAAATGCTTTATGTAGCTCAGTTGGTCTTAATTCCTTTTACAACTGATGATATAACTTTTTAAAAAGGGTTTCTCTATAAGAATGAAAGTACTGTGTTATACGCTGATATTTTATTATATGGTAGCATCTACCTAAATTACTTACAAAGTAATTTCAAAACTGTTAAAATAAAAAAATCACATTTTTCAGATAATCTTTGCTAGGAAAAAATGAATCCATATTAGTCTAGATTTACAGTGGTTCTCAACCTTCCTAATGCTGCGACCCTTTAATGCAGTTCCTCATGTTGTGGTGACCCCCAACCATAAAATTATTTTTGTTGCTACTTCATAACACTAATTTTGCTACTATTATGAATCGTAAACACCTGAAAGGCAGGTGTTTCCTTGACGTTTCTCACAAGCGCAATGGCCCACATCTAACGAAAATCAGAGTCTATGGCACCTACTTGGAAATAGGATCTATTAGATTCGCCTGGAGACGGATAGAGGAGCGGTGTCTTGGTTCCTTAAGACCATCGGAAGTATGTGTTTTCCGATGGTCTTAGGCGACCTCTGTGAAAGGGTCATTTGATCCCCAAAGGGGTCCCAACCCACAAGTTGAGAACCACTGCTCTAGCTCAAATCAAGATTATGAATATGTACAGATTATAAATTTCCTACCACCAAATTTAAAACTTGTTTTTTTTAAAAAAACAATAGGAGAATGCCCGTTAGAAAAATGCCTTTGGTCACCCTTTTGTTGGACAATGCTAACTTTTCTTTGGAAGCAGAGAGGATAATGACAAGCTATTCCTTTTCTTAAATTAGGCTATGTTGATCCACACAGCAACACGTTCACTTGCCTGCTGCCCTTGAAATTGAAAGAAGGGATGGCAATGCAAAAACCACACCCTTCCCCTGCCTACCTTCAGCAATGGGGCTAGGGATATATCTGCTGGCCAGAATTCAATGTAGATTGCAGGACAGTGATTGGACGATTTCTTTATTCCCTTCCCGACTGCTTAGCTGAGCATGCTGGCAGACAAAGTAATTGGGCACTAGATGTAGGAGGACTAGAGAAATTGTGTGGTAGTACTACATATCTTAAGAGCAATTTTTTTGTGTAAATACTATTCCTTCAAAGTCATTCTGCTGTGCTCCTGAAGGAAGAAAGCATTCAGGGAACAGTAACGGTGACCTGGCTTGCTAGAGATGCAAGGTAGATGGAATTGTTCCACCAGCAAAACTGCAATCATTCTGCAGTTCAAACTGAACCCCTTTCCCCAATCTCTTTTCTTTACAGTCACACACCTACCCAAGCAGCCAGTGGTGGCATTAGTGGGAAAGTGGGAGGTTCCCAACTGCTGCAGGTTTTCACCTGATAGCTGCTGGTGAAGATGGCGTCTTTGCCAAACTCTATGTGGCTACAGCACCATGGTATTGTAGTTGTGCTTTTTCAACTTGTACTTCCTTAGAGAGAATGTAAAGGTGGGAAGACCTGGAAGTGGAGGCAAAGCCTGGCCTCCCTGACTCATAGCCTTGTGCTATGGGTGAGGGACAGATGACCCATCAGAGATGCTGCTTGTTGCTCTCTCACAGATAGTACCATACTGTAATAGATAGTACCCCTACAGCAAGGGAGTTAAACTTGTGTCGGCATGGCATCATCACATGACATATCACAACTTCCTGCTCCCTTCACTAAACTGGGCATGGGCGTGGCCAGCATATGACGCATCTGGCCTGCCGGCTGTGAGTTTGATAGCCCTGCCCTAAGCATATCTTTGTCTTCTGCCACAGGACCCAAAAGAGAGATAGGCCATGCAGGCATTCTTCTCCACTGGAGAAATAGCTCTGCTTTCTGCTTGCCAGTAAGTGTTTCCATTGGTAAGCAGAATTTTTTTTCTTTGTTCAATGTTTCAAATTAAGAAAAAAAAAATTACACAAGAGATGTCCAGTCTCTCGACAGTCAAATTAGAAAAGGTCACAGAGATACAAAGCCCAGAAGCTACACAAGAAGTGTTGCAATGGGCCAATCGGTGACCGTTGGATCACCAACTTGTTGACTCTTCTCCCATGTGACCTAGAATGGTTCCAAGGCTGATTTCCAACCTTTGTTGACTTTTCCCCATGACCTAGAATGGCTCCATGGTAGATCTCACTGGAAAATACCCCCTTTCTTTGGGAACACCTTGGACTGGCTTCAACCTGCTTCAGTGGTAGTCTGGCAAGAAGATGGAGACTCCACAGCAAATGGCAGTCAGGTGTCTTTAAGTTAAGAGTATGGAGATTGTGTGGGAGATCTCTGTTTCTGCAACCACCATTCAAAATGCATTGTACTGTAAGAATATGCAACTGGTTAGAAGCAAATGCAAAGCCAGCAAGCAGCTGCATGTGCATTTGAAAGAGGATACTTTCTACTCTTGTTGAAGATGAACCTCCAGCCGCAAAAGCCATTGTGAATGAGGTCAAGTTAACAGGAGGGTACTTGCTAACACTTTGATGACCTTGGCAAAACTTGAAAGGCTTACATCTTGGTAATCTGGAGGGGATGCCATCAGGAAATCCCGGGGTTGAACATGGTTGAACATGGGGCAGGGAAAAAGCAAGACACAAAAAGCTGTCATAAAGCACTTGCATGTTGTTGGAAAAATTACATGGGGATAACTATGAAATCATCATAGAGCTGGCTTTGGTTGAAGGGAGGCTTTGCTTGAGTTTTTTTCTTTTGAGCCTATCTAGGATTGAATTGTTATTTTTACTTCAAAATCTCTCTCTTTCTCTGTGTCCAACTCACCACACAGGGTCGTTGTTGTGGGGGAAATCAGGAGTATTAAGTATATTTGCTGCCTTGAGTTACTTATAAAGTAATAAAGGAGGGATAAATTTCTAATAAATAAAAGTTGGTATTTATCAAGGAGACATTGAGAATATACAGGCATTTTTCTGATAGTCATCCTCCTGAAAAAAACACAATTTATTCCTATAGCTAATTGCTGCTCATAGTCTAAAGTCCAGCAGATCAACACAGATTTCTCTTCTGAGAAAACAGGCAAGAGAGGCAGTATATTAGACAAAAATCCAAATAGATTTCCTGAAAAAAGAATCTAATTAACTTTGCTTTGCATACCACTTACATAAGTGCTATGTTTGTGTTCCTTTCAATAACGTTTTCTGAGAAGCATGGAGGTTTAGCACACTGTATATATGTGTATGCTCTGTGCAATCTCAGTGCTTCTAAAAAGAAGATATGTCTTAGTGCATCTCTACTAAGTCAACTTTCCCTTAGATACAATGATTTTGACTGGGATAGGATACCGAACTGGAAATTATCTGGGATAAAGACCTGGGTGCGTGGGAGTATAAGTATGCCTCAGACATCCCCCTCAGCAACCACACAATTTCGAGTTCCATTTTATATGATTTAAAAGCGTATTTTAAAAATTAAATAGAAAGTTCTAGCACCATATTTATTTATAAGACAACTTTTGAACTGCACAATGACCCACTGGGGTTTCAGAGGACAAGTTGGGGGAGGACATAAGATTCACTTTTGGGCATATAGGTTTAGGTGACTGATCATGTTAACCAATGCAGCCATTTTGTAAACAGACTAATGTCCTAGTGTCACCATTTTTCTCAATATGTACTTCAGACACTTCAAAAATTACAAATGTGCCCCCGACTCAGAAAGGTTGCCTAGCCTAATATTTGAACATTGCATTGTTACATCTGCAAAAGCCGGCTGGCAAAAATCAAAGTGAAAAGTTAGCTAAAAATGAAGTAGTTACAAAGTGAAGCACCACTGCCACGACATTATGGATTTTTTCTCTCCCACTCCAAAATGAATAAAAACAAAACTAAATCAACTGTGGTGTCAAAGGCCTGCTGCTTTTTTTTAAACCAGACCACAAACCAGAGAACTTCCTCACAATAGGATTGATTCTTCCTCTCTGGACAAAAGAGGAATGCTCAGGCCTACCAAAAACCCCAAACACAAGGAAACAACTTTTTTCAGTCTGAGGCCCAGCTTTGTTTGGCTTCTCCTTTTGTCATCAAAATAAGAGTAGATTCCCATTAAAAATAAATAAGGAAATGAGGAGAAAAGCTGACTCCCAAAGAGCAGGAAGAAAAGTGGTGATAAATAGGATACAAGAATTTGGCCAGCAATATTAATCAACTTTGTCAATAGAGAAGAGGTATAATTTCTTCATGTGCTATCAAGCCTAACTTTTAATCATCTACACTGATCCGTAAAGTACATTTTATCCTTCTCACAGCAAAAACACCAGAGGGGAAAATCCCAAGGCACCCAACCTCAAACCAGTCCTTTCACAGCCTCCATTTTGGATGCTGCTGTTGATAACCTTATCCTAAAACTACCTTCTGCACCAAGTCCTCACTGGGAAAATTCACAACTGCAGGAGGCAAAGGGAGAAGTTTCAGTCTTTGATTAATACATTCAGTAATGGAGATAGGGGGAAAGGGGTTAAAAAATTACTGGCTTAAAAAAAGCAGCAGGGGTGAGAGAAAATCTCCCCACCACCTAACCTCGCTTAAATTTTTGGTTAAAAAAATAAAAATGGCGCCTGCCCATTATCATCCCACCATAATTCAAACATCCAAGACATTTAAATATTATTCTGTACATATATAAAAGCCCCCAAAGAAAGATGGGGGGTGTTGAGGGGGACAGGGCCCAAGCCCAATTTTTCAATCGGTTGAGGCCACGTGGGGGCTTCTGCCTCAGGATCTCTCCACACTTGCAAGGTTCACAGTGGTCCAGGTCTGTCGTAGTTCATTGGCTTCTATGGAAGGCAGGAAGAGGAGAAGGAAACAAGCCCTCAGAGGACGTCAGCTCGTTTATCTCGAACACGGCTCCTTGCTTTCGTTCGGGCTTTGAAGGCAGCTGAATTATACAGGTGCTGGGACAGCCAGAGGGAGAAGAGACGTATGTCACAATTAGCTCAGAAAAGTGCTAATTAAGAACATTCAGAGGTCACAAATCATGGTCTAAGTCCACCACGCTCAAAGTAATTTCTGTTGTTGTAGTGACACCTTGTAAGTCATTCCCCATTATTAACACAATTCAGAACCAAAGAAAGAACAGGAAATTCTGAAACAGTAAAGATAGAGTAGTCTTGCTAGAACAGCACAAAGATGTTTAGATCAAACATTTTCATTAATTTCTTCAACTAGTAAGATTACATAAAACCTAAGGACAGTGGTGTGGGCTTACAAACAAATTAAAAACAATCATAAAAAAGGCGTGTTAAGACACTCAAAATTAGTTGGCAGCCGAGGACACCAATCAAAGTACTACTATGTCCCCTAAAGACAAACTCTGCCCTAAAGACCAAGGAAACAGTCAGACTTGTCAAATCTAACGAAAGGGCAGTGATCCAAATCCTGGGATGAAGTGATTCCAGAGGAATAGAAGCTTCTGGAACATTCAGAAGCAAGGCACAAAGGCAACAAACAGTTCCTTCTCCGTTTTGCCCCCTGGTTTTTAAATATAGCTGGCACATTGCTTGAAATGAGAAATCTTTTATTTTACACTAGCATCATTTCCTTTGAGGCAGTCTTCTTAGTTCATAATATCAGAGAAAACCACAAAGAGCCTCAACAAACTAAAGGAGAAACCTCTAGAAATATCAGCAGCATTGATGACCTACCTTCTCAAAGCGTGAGATCTTACTCGCTTTAACGGTGGCTGCATCCAGGACTAGTGGTGGTCCCAGTTCAAATGTGTCCCGTAACAACTCATTGTTCTGGGGTGAGAAGTGCAAAGAGAAAGGAAGGCCATTAGCTGATATATTGAGAGTGGTTGCTAACATAAACAGATCCCTAGTGCTGAAGATCAGTTTTGCATCACACTCTGGCAGTCCACTTCTGAAATCTTATGCCGGTTTCATATCCACATTTAAACTGAGTAGCAATAATTAAACACCACTGAGTCAAGATTAGTTCCTGATGATTGTATGGATCAACACTTGCCATTTTGATTGGCTTCCCATAATTACCCAAAGCTGTCCCAAGCTACTATCTCTCAGTAAAACCATACACATTCAACATCTGCTTACCTGCAGGTGGTGTCTGACACCAGAACCAAGAGCCTCTTTGAAAGCATTGTATGTTCTTCTCCTTGCCCAGCTGTCCACATACATGCACTCCAGTCCAAACTTGATGGTCTCTTCATGGCACTCCCCATTCTGGAGAAGGAGAATATGTTCTTTGGGATTTCAAAAGAAAAGTTTTCATTAACCCCACCCACCTCACTACTGAAAGGTGACCCTTGGGCTCCGTTACTTCCTCAAATGCTTGAGGCTTCCTGTATGCTGAATGCAGGGGAAAACATATCGGAATTTTTTAAGCTGTTCAAGAGCTTACTAAGGAACTGCCAAAGAAGGCTCTGAACAGTCACAAAACAGCTTTATGATAATATCCTAAAAACAGGATAGTATCGTACAACCATCGTACAATTACTTGGGATGGGTATTATGATAAAGCTGTTTTGTCATTGTGTTTTGCTTCTTTCATTGTGAGGAGCTGTGCAAAGCACAATCACCTCTCCTCAGCTCTGGATGGGAAGGGAGGAAATCTCTTAACAGTTGTCCCTCCTTTCCAGAACAAATAGGATTTTAAGGTAGACACTGGAACCTATTTTCTATACCTAAACTTCAACCTTGGAACATTTAGGTGGAAATTTTTCCCAATATGCACAGAGTATCTGTTCCTCAAAAGTGAACAGTCACCATCTGGATTACAGCTGGAAGAACATTGAAGTCATGAGGTCCCCTCCTCACTGCAAATAGAGGCATCATGCCTGACAGATGATCCTCTAGCCAAGATTCTCAAGCATTCATTTTATTTGAATGCTTCTGACATTTGGGATTATGAGAGTGTGAGGATCTGAAGTAAAAGTGCCTGAGGATCTTTTGAAAAACCAACAGCCACAAGCCCTGCTAACAGAATGTGTGTGTGCGTGGCGGGGGGAGGGGGGGAGGGAGAAAATGCCTCCTGAGCCACATTTCCCATCCAACCTCCCACAATTCCAGCTAGCACAGCCTTTGTAGTGTCCGTTAAGCTCTGGCAGGAAGAGGCACCTCAATATAATGCAGGACATCACGGAAGATGGAGCGTTGCTTGCGTCGATCTGTTTTGGCTCGATACTTGTTGCTGTCAGTGGCCAAGGCTTTCAGTTTGGTGCACAGCAGGTCAGTGTCCTCATAAAAGAAGTCCTCCTGGAGCCAACATGAAGACAGGTGTTAAACCTTAAGCTTAACTGTAGAGGACCCAGTCTAAGCAATCTTGCACGGGAAGAAAGGTATAAGTCAATCTCTTTCAAATGTTATTATTTTACTGTTCCCTATAAAAATGAGAGGCCTATAGTGGATGCTGGATTGGTTATGACTTTCCCAAAATATCACCATATCTGCCTTAATTAAAATAGGTTTTAATACTATGTACTTAAACGTGTTCAAAATACGGAGAGATTATTAACCTTGCATAACATCTCACACCTCTTGAAGTGAGATCACTGAACTCTCATAATGTTTAGCTTGTTCATAGGATTTCAGCAGTGCAGGAGGGGATGGAGCCTCAGTCTAAGATCAGGTAAAATTAAAGAGTTACCAGCATCGGTTCTGGTTCTTAGGATCTCCCCGTGCTAACAAATTGATCAAGCTCACATTTAGTTAATTACAAAAAGGAAATGGTATCTATTGATTTAACGTAGGCTATTAATGAGAATACAGACTCACAAATATGGAGTGAGGGTGCTTTTTATTCAATAGTGAGCAATTTAAGCTCCAGCTTTGGCTGGGGATCATGCTGCTTAAGTAAGTTACAGCTCAATGATATTAAGTCCAAAGTTATGTGTTATCTACATTCATTCATCCAAGTCACTACAATGAGCCCCAAGGACCATATACTTCTGCTAGCCATCCTGGATGTAATGGTCCAAGGGCCAGGCTTCAAGTGTAGGTAGATTACCCCCTGCTGGGTACTAGGCCTGCAGATTCATCAGTGGCCAGCCCTTCCTCTACTAACACCTAAGTCTTGCAGCCGAGTTGAGTGCAATGGGACTCCTTTGTTTTGCAGACCTTCTGCTTTGCAGACCCAAAGTATCTTGTGAGTAAATGGTAACCTGTCGACTCTTCAAGCAAGCCAAGTTCCTCATTGTCAGCAATAGCTGAATAGGAAAAACTTTATGCTGTGCATCATAATGGGAAGAGGATTTAAACTGCATATAAACTTTCTTTTGTTGCTGGAAGCAACTTTGACATATAGTGCATCATGCTCCAATTTCACGCTTTCTCATTCCTATCTCCTCCGTTCTCAACTTCGGCATGTTCCTGATTAAGCCTGTGGCTTTCCTCTCACGGCATTATCTGTTTTGGGATTACGAGCGGTTTGACCTAGCTTTGCACCTCCTCCTCTGACCATGGTGAGCCTATTGAACACACAAAGGCTTTTTGCTTCTCCTACCTAATTCCATTCCTGTTTTCATGTCTCATTTGCTTCCACCGTGGCTCTTCATTGTTTTTCTGCCACTGCAACTCTTATCAACACTCTCCTGGTGTGGGCTTAGCAATAAACATCCCCTCATGCCTCACCCACAAATACATCCTTCAAACTGCCTGCACTCAAGCTTTCTTTGTGACTCTCTCTCGCTACTTCTCTTCTAAAGCTCATTCCCCTGCATGTGCCTGGCCCCTAGTGACTCCAAAATCTTGCACATAGTTGCATGCGCCATACCTGTCTGTCTAGTGCGTGAGTGTTGGTCTCCTTAGCAGAAGTTAGGACATGCAACTGGGAAGTCCAGAATGGGCAACTAGATGTGCCTGAGAAGGTAATGGGTCCCATAATTGCTTACTATCCACTAATACTTAATACTTCATTAGTCTGAGCACAATGGACCGATAAGGCATCTTGACTGGAAAATGCTCAATAAAGAATTATATGTTTTTGTGCATGTATACCTGAAAGAGTAAGAATAGTAATTTCATACCTCTATGTCCCGGGCCAGTTCAAATAGAAGTGCAATTGTTTCACCTGCCACAATCCGCAGGTTGACATTATCACTGGAGAGCATCAGAGGCAGTTTAGGTAAATGTCTGTGGAAGAAAATAGTTAAAGATGACTAACGAAACAATGAAGGGAAGAATCATCATAATCATTCAGCTATTTTGCAGAGAGGTTGCTGCTATATCTTTTTTGCAGCAATCATCCTGTTCTCTGATCTAGGCAAAGCTAATTGTGGATTCTCTACAGAGAATAACTAAATCCTGGTTTGTATATACCAATTAGAATGAAGGCTTTCCTACATCTTAAAAGAAATACTTCCTGATAAGATCAATGAACTCACTCATCCAGGATTTTTTTAATATGGGTGCTTGGACAGATGGTGAGGAGCAGCGACCAAGACTGAAGCGCATTGCAATGCAAGATCTGGAGCAGAGGACTGTGGTGGGAGGGTGCCAAGCTGGCATCCTTGCTGCATGAAGTCCCAAAGATACCTTCCAGGCAGACCAGACAGGATACCAGGTCCTGAAAAAAAGGAGAACAACCAGTTAGTTCTCATAAATAAAAATGCAATAAATTAAACAAGCTCTAGTTACCGTATTAGGGGGTCAGGGTGTGATGGCTTCCAGATCCTGACAACTATTGACTAGTCCAACAGCTAATCTATACTTGGCAAAATTTAGGGACAGGGATTCAACAAGCTCATTTTAAATCCCAACCACTGTGTCTTCTACATGTGTCCATGTGGTATAATGGACACATACACTTCCTCAATCTAGTGTCTATCAGATGTGGTGGACCTCAACTTTCATTTTCCCAGATAGCACTAGGGTTAAAGAGGTGAAAACAGTGGTCTCCTACATCTTGAAAGCTCCTGGTACATGATGGATAAGTAGACAACACGATTCACATGATTGTCTACTTCGAGGAAGAGCTGATTCACATTATCCTGTGAATTTCACCAGGTAATTGGGGCAATCACTATTTCTTGATCTAATCTATCCTAAAGAATTGTTCTGAGGATAAAATGAATACAGTAACTAACTCACTACAAGCTCCATAAGGGAGGATAAAAAAGGAATCAATAAACAGATCCCCTAATATAGCATAATAAGTCACCTTGTAGGGAGATGGATAGCATAAACCTTTAATAAATTTAAAAAAATATAGACATTCTTCTTAGAAATCAGACTAAAAATGATGCTTACTGCATTGACAATATACCATTTCCCACTCTATTCCAGAGGTTTGGCAGGAATTAATAGAAAATTAAACATATCCCTCTCCAGAATGTCCTTAAGAGTTCTGCTGTTAATGACAAGATTCAGAGCATTCCATATTCTGTTTCTCTTTAGGAGACACCCTGAATGAAGAACAACATCAGGTTCACATAATGCAACTGATAAGGAGAGACATGGAGACAGCCCCAAGGGAAAGCCTGCCATTTATAGCTTTGTGGTGCTCTCCGAGCTTGGTTGGTTGCTTGCAGACATCCCCTGGCTAGACGCGGTAACATCATCAATGCTATAGCTTTCCAGTTAAAGCAGTCTTCCCCAGCAGCAGCACGAGAGAGCTATCAGGCTAGCCCTCTGCTAATTCTAACCAGTGAGCCCAAACACTGAGAAACACTGGTATACCTCCATATCCGCAGCAGCAATATAGCAGCACATCCCGAGAGCAGTTGCACACTGTCAGTGGAGAGACAAAATAAAAGAAGGAAGGAAGGAAAGAAAGAAGAAAAGGTGAAATCATTCAGAATAAGGGTTTTGATGTATCTCCCTCCCACAGGCCTTCTGATGCCTCACCCTTTGCTGCAAACCAGAGAAAGAGACAATACTCACACTCTGCCGAGCAACAGGGCTAGCTGAGGAATCAATCAGGATGGTGATGAGGAGCGGCTTCAGGCTGCGAAAGATCTCTTCCCCTTCTGGCCCTGAGCCCATCTGAAGGCACAGTAGTGTAAGAACAGTAGCAGCAAGGGCCTGCTCCTCCCCTTTACCTGGCAGGGAAAACAGATACAGAGCTATTCAGGGGCTCCACACCAGAAAAAGAAAAAGTAGACAACAAACATCAGACACTGGAAGCAAAAGGAAACTGGATATAGTGTGGACAAGGGACACACAATATGGTCTTCTTTCAGTATAGGCATAATCAAATCTTTTTTTTTTATTTTAAGACAGTGAGTGACTTGCAGGACATAAAGAGAATGTCAAAAGCTAAACCAAGGCCACAGATACATGCATGTCTGATGCAAATGAATCCAAACATTAATATGGGAAATGTGTTTTATTCCTTGGCCATCAAACACAGGAGATCCTATACACTTCTACACTAATTCAGCACAGTTGGAAGAAAACCAGTTTATGATTTTCATTAAGACACTTTTTGTTCCTAAAGATGCTTCATTTCCCCTCTTGGAAAATTCTTAAGCCATTCAAAGCAAGACTTGCCATTATTTTGGAGAAATGCCATGTTATTATTGGCTTCTATTTTCAGTTTGATAATGGCAGTTATATCTGTCTGCATTCATGGCTATTATAAAGCTAACTTGAGCCTCCCCAAAAGGATACCACCTCCCAGGTTCACAGAGTAAGCAGGGGCACTTAAGAGAATGAAGTTAAGACAATGTGCAAAAAACAGGAGCTCTTGCTGAACATTTCACTGGTGAACAAGTCAGCCTCATCTTCCATCTCCAAAGCTTCAGAAACCAACATATCTTACAAGATCTTTGCAATGATTGGTGAGATGTTTATGTTTGTTTATGTTTATGTTTATTGCATTTATATGCCGCCCCCTCTCCCGAAGGACTTGGGGCGGCTCACAATAAAAACAACAATAACAATAATATAAAAACCAATTAAAATAA
>JANHFM010004798.1:137981-149114 GCA_032468115.1 Grayia smithii | reverse complement strand
GATGGAAGGCTGAGTTAACCTTGAGCCTGGTGAGATTCAAACCAGCACTAATTGCAGGTAGATGGAACTAAGTGGAAACACTTAGCCAGAGCACTAGCTAAGTGCGCCACCAAGGCTCTTTTCTAAATTCTCTACTGCCATTATGCAAATTTCAGAGGGATATGAAGTTATTAGAAAAGTGAAGACATAAATAGGAATATCTTCCATATAGAGAACCTCTCAGAAAAGTAACCAAGACCGAAATTTCCAATATCTTATTAACCAGCTATCCTTCCAGTTAAGGATGTTCCCTACATGGAAGATTTTCTAAACCATTGTATGATTCACAACAAAATGCACAGGTGCAGTATATGTGGTGCCTTGCTCAATAGTAGTAACTGTGAGAGAGATATTGGAGTCCTAGTGGACAACCATTTAGATATGAGCCAGCAGTGCAGCAGCTGCTAAAAAGCCAACACAGTTCTGGGCTGCATAAACAGAGGGATAGAATCAAGATCACATGTAGTATTAATACCATTTTATAATGCCTTGGTAAGGTCACACTTGGAATACTGCATTCAGTTTTAGTCACCATGATGGAGAAAAGATGTTGAGACTCTTGAAAGAGTGCAGAGAAGAACAACAAAGATGATTAGGTGACTGGAGGCTAAAACATATGAAGAATGGTTGCAGGAACTGGGTATGTCTAGTTTAAATGAAAAGAAGGACTAGGGGAGACATGATAGCAGTCTTCCAATGTCTCAGGGGTTGCCACAGAGAAGGAGGAGTAAAACTATTCTCCAGCGCACTTGAGGATAGAACAAGAAGCAATGGGTGGAAACTAATCAAGGAGAGAAGCAACTTACAACTAAGGAGAAATTTCTTGACAGTTAGAACAATTAATTAGTGGAACAACTTGCCTGCAGAAGTTGTGAATGCTCCAACTGAAAATTTTTAAGATGATGTTGGATAACCATTTGTCTAAAGTGGTGTAGGGTTTTCTGCCTAAGCAGGAGGTTGGACTAGAAGACCTCCAAGGTCCCTTCCAACTCCATTCCATTCCCATTCCATTCTATTCTAGCATTTCAATGAAACTTTATTTAGAATGCATTCCTGAACTAATATTATTAAGGTGATGAAAAAAATCCTGTTTGAATATTATCAATTTGCCCTATTTGAAATTTGAGTGGTTCGTGGCACTACAGAGTTTGATAACTACTTACTGGCATTGTTTTTTAAAATTTTCATTTAAATAATACAGATTTTTAAAGGGACATTGGCGTATCCTATTAGCTATCTTGATATTTAGCATTTTGAAAGGCTATCATATAGTTGGGATAGTGTGCATGATGGGTAATAACACTGCCTTATTTATTCATGTTTATATGTGCCTGCCCAATAATATGGTTCTCTGGGCAATCTGTTACATAAGATGAGAAATACACAATATCATAATAATCTGCAGCACAAATGTTTTTAATACAGCAAGTAGTATAGGAATAAAAATATATATACTCTAGCATATACATATTATGTTATAAAAGCTCAAACCTTTTACAGGTGTGAGCACATAAAATACTAAACTACAAATAAATTGCCCAAAAGTTGGCTGAGGTGACCAACCAAAAAAAGGGTCTCACCCTCAGAAAGTTGCATAACTCACACGTTTTCTAATGCTCCGGTCCTTCTTTGTACACAGGAACTGGGAATGACAATGTCCTCAATGTGGCCAGGCTGCCAGTCATGAGCAATCAAAACTGCAGTGTGGCACTTCAAGGCCGTCTGAAGGAGAATGAACTATGTACGTTACCACTGAAAGTTGGCGTGGGAGCCTGTGAGGTGAGCAGGGCAGGAGGTGGATTTGTATTGAACTGAATTGCTTGGCTTACATTGAGATCAAGGTTGATGACAGGAAACTCCATCAAGTGACTGGTTGAGAGAAGTAAATATACTAATGAGAGGCCAACATCTGGAAAGTTGAATAGTAAAGAAAAGGGACAAACCTTACAGAAAGGCTAGAAACATGGTACCTCCCATAACCCCAGCCTAAGATGCCCATAATTTGAATACTTTTAAATAAAGTTTTTTCGTTTTGAAAAATGGCTAATCTCCTAAATCACTTAACCTCACAGTCTTATAATATTCTTGTAAACATCTCAGACTAGGCAATTTTGTGAGATTGATCTACAAAAATGAAGGTGGGCTTGGGCCCTTATGACATCTCCTAAAAAGTTGCATGACAACCCCTAAAAAGTAGCCTGCCAACCTCTTGGTTTTTTGTTTTGTTTTCAAAATATGAGCAGTGGGAAATAGTTCCCCAAAATATGAACTGAAAAGTAAAGCTGCAGATAAATGATTTCAAGGCAAATAGGTCAGGGAAGTCATTTGAGCAAATGTCCAAGTAGAAAATCAACCCATGTACTTCATCAAGTGTTGTTGTGCTCCTTAAGCTAGAGCTTGTTTTTAACATGAGTTGGTCTTTCTTCTGCAGGGTGACTTTGGAGGTCCTTTGGCCTGCCTGACTCAAGAGTGCTGGGTACTACAAGGTGTGATCACCCCATTGCGGATATGTGCTCGCAAAGACGTGCCTGCCACCTTCATCCGAATCTCTATGTATGTTGACTGGATCAACAAAGTGATGAGGTTGAGTTGAGCTGTTGTATATTTATCATAAATTCCTGCCCGTCTCTCCATTCTCAGAATTAGGGTGGAGCAGTCATTCTCATGTCATGTGAAAAGCATTGCCAAAAAGGTTCCTGATTTTACAGAAAAAATACTTTCCAAAAGCTGACATTAGTACAAGTTTTTTGCTCCATTTTGTGGAGTTTATCTAAGTGGCTAAGAGGATCTGCAGCAATTAATTGCTTATTATACTGCATCTTTTGCGAGACACTTAGCTGAAGAAATATTGATGATAATGACCATCATGGCTTCAAACATTATCAAATTTTATGAGAACAATGGAAGCATCCTCTAAGAAGTATGAACTAATAATATACCAAAGTCAGTGAACCTATGACTAAGCTAATATGTTTTAAATAAGCATAAGCTAATGTGTTGCATTATTAAATCACCGATATCCTTTTGATAGGACTGGTTGGTTGTTATCCATGAGTATCAGCGCTTTCAGTAAATATATTCATGGGCAGGAGTTTCAATATGTAAGGCTTTAACCATAGCCTCCTCATTGGAGCAGTTCTTGGCTTTGTATTTAACATGGACATTGTCTGCAATTTCTTTTTTCTGTCATCAGTATTAAAAGTTCAATTGAGGCTGAATATTCCCCAGGTTTAAAGAAATATTGCTGCCCTTAGAACACATGTACTATTTCCAAGTTCTGGGGTAATTACTGGTAAATAGGTTCCGGAGATCTTCAGTGTGGTTTTCTGAAAATTCCTTCTCTCTTTTTGTTATCACTTGTGATCTGGTGTTCTCCAGATGTCAAAAGATTACAAATCATAGCCACCTCCAGGGTTCATGGGAGCTATTGTCCAAGGCAGCTGAATGTAATCAGCCTCTGAACCAGCATACGAAACATTGTACCATATCTATTTTTGCAGTCCAGACATTTGGTTTTTTAAAATGTTAATGATTAATTAACTTTATATTATACATTATACTGTAGGTCTATTAACCTATATGTGGTTCAAGTTTTTTTCATATCTGAATTGAAATTTCCATAGTCCAGGAAAACCTGACAGGTTTTTTTTTTATTGTAACAGTATATTTCTATGTTATTCTCTGAAATACTATTTCTCCAGTAACATATAAATTATAGCCATCACAAATGATTGTACTGCATTTTATCTCTCTTATGTAATCACAGTTATATTATTTGTAGCAACTGCATGCCAAATTTTATATAGCCATTCTTACAAAGGCCTAAATTTTGATATAAGAATTAGTATTCCTGTCATTTTTACTGCAATATCATTCATATCATTAAAAAAATCCTGACTTTGGAAATAAGGTGTAAGATGATTTGTAGCAGATCACCATGGATTTTGGACACAATCTAGCACACCAAAACCTAAAAGGTTTTCCAGCCCTCCTCTTTAAAAAGCCAGTATTTGGAGAAACCCAGCAGCAGGGTTTTGAGTGAAAGGAAATCTGATCTTATTTGAATGTTGGTTACCGATCGGTGAATATGTTGAGGCAAACTCAGCATATCTTTAGTTTTACTTTCCTTTCATGGCACTGTACTGAACTTCGTATCTGATTATAATTTTCAATTCAACAAATTGAAATTCTCCCAAATAGATAATTACAGACAATCCTAAACTACAAGGCTGTACCTCCCAAAGAGACACTAAAAATAGGTATCTGAAATCCAGTTCTCATATATATTTTTTAACTATGGTTATGTATTGATGAAAATATTTAATGTATATATGTCTAAAAACCATGCTGTGGTTACAAATGGCTTAACCACTATTGTAGTGGTTATTGTATTTCCTCCCAGTACCAGATATTAGGAACAGAAACAAGTCATAGCAACTAAATTGCTTCCAAACCAAATTAAACATTTGCCTCACAGTATTTCTCACAGTCATTGTATATAACACAGTACTGTATTTAGAATTGTGGATCAATCTATATTCAAAGTGCAGAGAGATGAGTTGGAACATGTGGAGGACTGATGCCACATTTACCACCATCACCATTAAATCATATGTGCCTGGATCTTGTGCAACTCCAGGAAAAGATGTAGCTTCAAGAATTTACTGACTGACAGATCATGAACAGACCTGAGCATGTCAACTCATTTTTTTGTTTTGCTTCAAAAAGCAAACAACAAAACCAAAACCAAAACAACAATCCTATTCCCTATTGGCATCTCAGTTTCAAAGAAGGAAATTCTAGTCCTATTTTGAGATACCGGATGAGTACCCTTATAGCCTACCAAAGGTCAGGAAAGTCTATTTCCAAAGGACTAAGAAAGAACATTTTCCAATGTAAATTAAGCTGCTGCTCCTGGGTATACTCAAGATCCCTCCTACTTCTGATGCTGTCTTTTCCTCTTACATTTACTGTAAATGCAGACATTATTTAAAGGTTGGAAGGTAGTCTATAATTACATATATCGTAGTTTATGCTCAAGATTATAGATTCCTCCTATCGTCGTCATTAGAATGGAACTTTCAGGAACAAGAACCACTGTCAAACAGCGCTCCCCCACCAAAGATGATCCAGAAGAATAATATGGTTGATGATATCAAAAACTACTGAAGCCAAGGTTAGGAGGGTTTCATTATCTGATCCTGAACTTTCCAAAGGCAACCCACAAATGTGACCAATGCTGTTTTTGTGCTATATCCTTACAGCCAAGTATCCATCTGCTTCCTCTAGGATCCTTCCTCATCTCAAGGTTGCCCTTTACTCCCAAAACTGAGTCAGAATGGCAGAGTCGTAGTTCACACTTACTTTGCTGATTGTTTTCTTCAGCACTTTCCCCTATTTTCCTCAACCCAACCAAGACCCTGCTGATTGCTCTAGTGTGTGTGAGACAGTGTTAAAGCTTCATAAGAGTCTATCACTGGTGAATGAGTTTATCATTAATATCTATAGTAAACATCAATATTTGTAATTTGCAGTATATCCGCATTTATTGATAGAGGAAAATGGTGGGCATTTTCCATCAGAAGTTTCTAAAAACAATAAATATTTAATCAGAGAACTGGGGAAAAATAAAACCAGTATTTCATATTTATTTGTTTGTTTATTAAATTTATCACTCATGATCCAGGCGATTCTGAGTGAATATCATTAATCGTTCCTTAATCATTATCATTATCATTAATGCCGAGATCTGCTCACATATAAAACCAACCCACTAAAAAGTTTTCAGTTGCAAATGAGAAGCCTTATTGGAGAATTTCCTTTGGATTATGTCAGCATATCCATCTATTCAAATAAACAAGTTGGCTTGATTGATTATATCATTTAGCAATCTAATAGCAAAGGTTTTTTTTGAAAGGCCAGTTATCAGACATCAATTTTTCAATCAGAATTAGGATTTGAGTAGACATTTGTAACATTATTAGCAGAATTCCTCAAAAACATTCTGAAAGGATTATTGGCAGAGAAGAATCTTCAGATGCCCATAATCTGCTTGCACGTTGAGGTGAGGAAAAAGAAACTCCTGACACATTGTGAAGATCACTGTAGTGTAACTGGATATACAGTTGGCTTCTCAGCAACTTAGATGTCTTCATATTTAGTTGGCAATTGACTTTCAATCTACCTTTCTGGAAAGGTGATGTGTGATCCACTGGGCATAGTTCCTAAAGACATCTGCTTCAGCTACTACTCCACTTAAGGCATGATTCTCTTCTGGATACCACATCAGTCTGTAAAAAGGAACATCGGTAAAGTATTTTGCAAAAGTTCTTTCTTAGAAGTATGTTGCTACAAGGTAGTTTTTCATTACCATTTCTTTGGCATGTTTTAAAAATATTCCTAAATTGCCGTGGGAAATTCTTTGCTTTGACTGACAGTAAAGACAGTACAGTACTGACAGTACACTCATTTTAAAATAAACACGTCATTAATTTTTTAAAGAAGCTATGCCAATCTACTCTTACTGTCAACTTCTTTGTCATCTGTCATTGCCAAAGTGGTTCCTGGCCTTTTTACAAAGGGTTGTCTTTTTAGCATTCACTGTTATCCCATTTACCTGATCTGGTTTGTGATTTGAATAATTCGAATCACAAACCAATCTATTTTTTAAAAATATTGAAGAATCCCTGTGTATGATTTCTCAGCATAATCCATTATAATAAAATTTTCCAGTAAGTAACACTGGAAGTAACCCACACACAAGGAAGTTGGACACGTAGGCATATAGTTTTCTTGCTATTCTTGCTTTCTTAAAAAAAAGCCTGTAGCAGCAGATTGGAGCAATTTGTCATTTGTGTTCTTTGTGTATAAACTCCATCGGCTCTACTTGCATTCGGTTGGGTCAGTTTACAATATAATCTCTGATGCTGCCTGCTACTCTGCATTCTTCCTAGCTTGTAAGTTTGAGGATATGGACAGATAAATGAGAGATAAAGGTTATTAGCAGCTTGTTAAATCAATGCTGTTTGTGGCTGATTAAATTACCCAGGAAAGGATTGGACCCCTAATCAAGTGAGGCAATCAATGGCACCGCCTAAATGGGATATGTTCCCCTGTGTCTAATATTTCAATTGAAGAAACCCTTGCCTTGACTCATACAATTATTGATCTGTGCAATGTAACTCAAACATTCTATCCCCAGGGAAAGCGACTGAGAAAATGGTGGGCCTTATGCACCTATACAATACGCATCTAGATAATGCTGATTATATGCATCTATATGCATGGAAATGTTGCTGATTAGCAGGACCCTTTTTCAATTATGCCTTCAACCAAGATACAGTATTGAGTGACTTCCTAGATAGTTTATGCTGTAAACCTGATGGAAGCCCACGTTCTTCCTGGATTTCTCAGTGTTATTCAATCCCATTGATCATGATATTCTTCTACAGAGTCTGAAACTGAGCCTCAAGTATTAAGTCAAAAGCTAATGCTGGAGAAATGCTGTTGACCCCTTCCCCATTCATTTGTAATGTCCCACAGAATTCAGTTTTGTCTGCCATTCTAGTGAATGTCAACAGACAGGGGGAGATCATCTGGAATCTTGGAGTGGGATGCCACCCAATGCTTCCAGGGCATACTGATGCCTCTAAGATGTATTGTTGCTTACCATCCAACACCAAAAGCACTAAGATGCCCTTAAACAATGTCTAAGTGCCAGAAAGGGCTGGGTGAATAATAAACATTCTAATTAAATGAAAAGAAGAGGGGAGTGCTGTTGGAAAGAAGAAACTGGATACAGTTTGTTTTACATAGAGCTGTACTAAAAGTGAAAACGTGAAATCTTAAGATGTTTCTTAATCCTATGTTGTCACTGAAATTACAGAGTGTAGCTGTGGTGAAAAGCACGTTTGCATACCTATGGCCAGATTTGATTTGCAATTCTTATTCTTATCTAAATCAGTTCTTATCTTGATTTCCACATCACAATTTTGTATGGAACAATACTTGAAACATATCTGAAAAGTTCAATTTTTACAAAACTGGTGCATCTCTTCCACTTAGGATAAAGGATTACATAATGTGTTTACTGAGATCATCTGTATTAATATTAGTTACCAATTGCTTATCACAGAATTCACAAGTCCTATGTATAGGCTAGCCTTCTGCTTCCTCTAATTTGGATGTCCTATTTGGCTAAGAGCAGTAGCTTGTTTGCACTGTTCGTTTGTCCCTATTGCTGTCGGTAAGCGAGGATTACTTGTACTCAAATTCAGTTTTGTTCCTTCACTCTGCTGGCAAATCCACTGCCACAGTGGATTTAAGACAGGAGCCACAGTATCTGGCCATGGGAATGCGTCTAAACAAAAAAGTCAAGACGACACTCTCTTGCTTTGGCTCAATATATTAAATGGGAACTCACCGCACAGGGATTCCTCTAGCTTTCAACACACGGTAATATTCCAAAGCTTGGTAAGGAGACACTCGACGGTCTTTTGCCCCAACACACAGCAGCAGAGGTGCTTGTACCTGTAGGAGAGGGAGGAACCAAGGGGTAACCAGCCAAAAAAAACTCACATAGCTTGTAATATTGAGTCAAGCAAGTTTGTTCATATTTGTTTTCAAGCAAAATATAATAAAACAAGTACCGGTATATGTTGGACCCCAAATGGCAGAATACATCTACGTGAATTATTCAAATTAAGCTAACAATGCAATTTCTCTTCTGTTATTCACCAGGTTGGTTCACAACAGCCTTCTAGTTGAATGAGATGGCACACACACATCAGTACTGACAGACACATAAGCTTATAGACATGCACAGTCGCTTTGCTCTTTCTTTTCTGCTGAGTTGTCAGGAAACATGCATTTATTGGAATGAATAAGCTACTATCTGTCTTCTCAAGTCAGCTTACAAACATTCTGACTACAGCCCTGTGATATAAAAATATATGGTTGCTAACTGTTGATGCTGACTTAATGCACAGAATCAATCAATGTAATGAAAAAAAAATTGGAAGGGGACATTTAAGCTATCAACTTGAGTCCTCGTTAATATATTCCCTACAAATGCCCATCTGGACTCTGCTTAGAAATGCAGCACAGTTCTAAATTCTACATCTGAGCACTACTTATGCTGAACTGTGAGCCTATCTTTTTAAAAATCTAATTACAGGGCTTTAAACATGAAATAGAGAAAACACAAGATGTTTGCTGGAGGCACAGGTTCTGCAGTAAAAGAGCAGCTCCACTTATTGGTTCTTACCTTTGAGGCATGAATAATGGGGGAGGAGAGCAGCATGGCAGCCAGATCCTTTTCTGTAGGAATCCGCTCATAGGAGTATGATAAACCTAGAGAAGCGTATCGCCTGGGGAAAGTGTACAGAATATTTAGTCCTATGACCTCTGCCTGTACTGAGATGCCAAAAAACCTGATTGCCAGACAATTGGAGAGATGGCATTCGTGAAAGGCTCAGAAAGGAAAAAAGAGGATGTGTGGCGCCTGAATAGTGAGGCTCAGGCAGGCTGAATTAGGATGGGAAGTTATGTAACCGAGACACGCACAGATGAAATTGGCAAAAGACTCCAAAACATGCCTGCATGAACCGGGTCTGTAATGGATGGGAGGCACAAAAGCCAACCTCTTGGGCTGGACCATGCAGGAGCTTTGAAGAAGCATGCTTCTTACCAATCAGGAATGTCAGAGGTCCCCAGTAGAGTGGCCATATTGGTGACGGAATTTCTGACTGCACAGGCTTTGTACATCTCTGGGAACCGACCAATCAAATGGCAACAGATAAAGCCACCATGAGAGCCTCCCAACAAGGCAATTCTATTTGGGTCCAAAGGTGCCATCTGCAGTGCCGCTTCTACTGCCAGCTGTAAGAGGAACATTAAGCAAATTAAGCAAGTATCTCAGAGGCTGTTGCACAACTAGACCTGGTGCAGAAAGCAGTTTCTTGGGAAGTAGAGTGCAACGCAGTTCACAAAACTGAGCTTGTGGCTTGTCATGCCCATGATATATGTACGAGATCCCTAATCATTCTTCCCATGAAGCTCAGCATATATCTGTTGTTTATGCAAGAGGAAAGATTTTTTTTCTTCAAAGGGATGGGCAGACAGACAATGGGAACATATGCATGAGGCTATGCCAATAATGCTCTGCTACTTAAAATACCGAGTTTGCTCTTCCAATACCCATGACCTAAGCACCGCATCAAACTGGCTGGGATGAATCTGCTAAGGACCAACTTCATCTAACTGTGCAGAGAAGTCAAAAGGGATGGAGAAAAGAGGAGCCCTGCTCTGACAGGACCATTATATATTACAGATCTGCCTCGTAGTCACCTTCTCTGTGACCCTAGCTTGTTCTGCTAACCCCCAAAAGAAGACAGATTATCCACCATTGTAAAGAGGACAAAATATTATACATTAATGTCGCCTCCTGTTCTAGCCTTAAACCTGGCCTAAACTCAGGCTTCTTCCTGGGAGGGAAAAATGAAAAAACAAAGGAGACTGACCTGAGTGTCTGCCACATCTTGCACTCCAACATGAGAGATGAGTGAATCAATGCTGTCCTGGCCAAAACCCAAAGAACCCCTGTAATTCACTGTTTAGACAAAATAAAGCAGAAGAGTCAAGGGCAACCTCCAGAGCTTTCCAAGTCTCTTAAGGTTTTGAGCAGCTTCCAAGAAAGGCACCTGGCTATCAGGCTGTTTTCAAAAATCAAGCATTTCTGTAGTCAAAGAAAACTCATGTACAGAATGTGAAGCTGCTCATGAGAAGTACAAGCTACTGTGATGTTATTGGTCTCCCATGGCTTCATTCTGATGTCACTCTGCTGCTCAAATAACTCTGGTTTTAGTTGCAAAGGGAGTAAATTCAAATATTCCAATAAGGTCATTTCTTGTTTGTTAAAACAGTTCCCTATATAGTTTTTTCCCCGAACGCCATCACTCTGCTAAACAAATAATTCCCTCATTGCTGTCAAACTAGTAACTGAGTCTGCATTATTATCAATCTTCTCACTGTTCTTATCACCCATCTCCTCCCACTTATGACTGTATGATTGTAACCTTGTTGCTGGTATCCTTA
>JANHFM010004798.1:87577-102549 GCA_032468115.1 Grayia smithii | reverse complement strand
GTTCCTGCTTGTTACAGGGGCCATTTTGGGTCAAGCACAGCTGCTTTTACATTGTGTGTGAGTCAGTTGTGTTGTGTGCGTATAAAATGTGAAAGTTGGTTTTTGAGCTTTTTTGTAGGTCAAAAAAGGGCAAAGAAGTGACGTCAACTTGGCCACACCCACCTGGGCACCGGACCACTAAGCCACGCCCACCAATTAAGCCACGCCCACAGAACCGGTAGTGAACATTTTTAGATTGCGCCAGTGGTGGGTTGCCCTCGGTTCGGTCCGGTTCGCACGAATAGGTAGCGGTGACGCTGTGACATCACCGAACCGTTTCTACGTGTCCCGGACCGCCCACCCTGTGCACCCGTACTTAATGTTCCGCGCACTTGCGCACTTGCGTGCATGCACAGGAAACTTCTTTTGACTTTTTTGGTCAAAAAAAGCTTCTGCGCCGGATGCGCGCTCCGAGGTGCTGCCCTTGAAGAAGCCCAAAGCGGGGGTGAAACCAGCATTTCTCAAACTTAGCAGGTATGTGGACTTTAACTCCCATAATTCCCCAGCCAGCATTCTGGCTGGGGAATTCTGGGAGTTAAAGTCCACACTTTAAAGTTGCTGAGGTTGAGAAAAACTGTTCTGCACAATGGGAAGTGCCTCACTTTGGGCTGTCACCTTGGAAAGAATTGCTTCATGACCCCATGGGGGAGAGAATGCACCTCTCTTGGCAAAGAAACGGTTCCTTTCCTCAATGTGTGCCAGCACTGCCTGTGTAGGCTTACATGTTCCTGTGCCAGTACAAAACGGGGAATAGCATGTGCCCCACAACTCCCACAGGAAAGCTGTGCAACTACTAATCTGCCAACCACTCTTTCTAAATTTGAATCTGGCACTAGATGACGTTGGCTATCAGCAGGCGTGAATCTCCTCTTTGCTTGCGGCTGTTGATGACAAAATTGGTCTTTTCCACTGATCTAGCCAGCAAACTCTCAGGGGTCAAGAGGCTTCTCCCTGTGAAATCTAATGAGGAACTAGCCTCCTGAAAGTGTGGCTGGAGGCAACAAGTGACACATGGTGAATGTCATGTCTGACTTGAATCTAATCAGTAGAACAGCCACGCAAAGTCCTGGATGGCAGATGTCTTGTTCAGGCTCTGTGTAGGAGCTGCATCCGTATGGAGGTGGGTGAGAAAAATCCAGGTACAGTAACACATAAGGGTAAGAGATTTCAGTGGGATGGAGGAGATTTATTGGAGATCTGAGGAAAGACATTTCTCATTGTAAATTCATGCAGGCTTCCTATTGGAAGGAGCCTTGCTTGGGCATCTTCCTCCATATTGTCCATGAATATGCATGAGGCTTTGTTTGTGATAAGCCATGCCTGTGCTTCTATATGCAGGTGTAGATGCATATGTGCCAAATCCCTTACAATAAAAGGGGTTCAACAGCATGGTTTCACTTTGGCGCATGTACACGTGCACTCGAATACTAAAAAAAAGTCAAAAACTCATCAAACATTTAAATGATTTAGCATATCATAACTCAATAACAACTTATTGCTGAATCTGTCTTAAAATCATACAAACATAAATAGATCCTGCTTATATAATTATAACATTATATAAAGGGATTTTTGTTTTGATTGTAACTTGTTACATTGGTTTTGTATTAAGAGCCACCCAGACTCCTTTGGAGCTGGATGGTGAAATCAACCAACCAACCAACCAACCAACCAACCAACCAACCAACCAACCAACCAACCAATCAAAATAGAATAATTTGATTTTTTTTTGTTTTAATTGTGGGTTTAATACAAGGATTTACAGAAATTCTATCCCTTTCTTCTCCCTCCCTATTATTTTCCTCAGCCACGTATTGTATGGTTTTAAACTTTCCCTTTTCATCAGATTCCCATTGCTGACTTCCATTGATAGCTTCAGCAACCTACTGTTCCATCTGCTGTGCTCTGTCTTTCTTCCTCATCATTTGAACATGATGTTTGTAGTTCTGATTGGCAGTTTTCATTGTGAAATGGAGAGGGGACATTTCTATTGTTGATCCAATGAGATCTTTCAGTCCTCCTAATCACTGTATTAGTGGCCAGACTGCATGTCTGAATGTTTTCTAGTATGATCCCATTCCAGTCACTTTGAGAGAAAGATCATTAAGAAGTGCTCATCATGTTGTTGAGAAGCATATTTAAATGATCTTTTCTGGGAGTAACTGTCCATTTGCTTGTTAATTCTCCTTGGTGCTGTTAGGAAGTCTGCCGTCACCAGGCCTGTCTTTGGGCAAAGAAAATGCAATGCCGCAACTGCTGCACATATTTACTCCTAAATAGCTGGAGAGCAAGAACAATTCCATAACACCACTATAAAATTTTGCTTGCAGAATTATAAAATGTCATTCGGTTATTCCTCCTTCTGTGACTAGAAATAGGCTAAAATGGTAGGGTTCACATGAAGTGGGGAGCCCTATTTTGAGAGAAAATTGGGAAAAATTGGCATCTTTCTCTCTATCTCCTGCTAAATGACACTGTATGCACTTGTGAAAAGCATGCTGAGCATCTTAACATCTAATCAAATTAGAGACACTATATAATAGACCAGTGTTTATCTTGCTAATAGCTGTTCTGATTCATAGCCTTGGGTTGCATCCAGGTATGCAAATGGCTTGAATGTCTAGCATGCAATAAAAAGCCACAAGTTTTTACCAGCTTCATTTCAGGGAATCTTTTCATGTGATCCATATCTATTGAATACATTATTGTAATGTGAAGGTTTGACTATTGTAATTACTGTAAATGCAGCTGCCATCGGTAACTATCCCATCCCATTGATATTTGGATCTGTACCAAATATTTTTTCTGTCTTACAAGATTTGTCCCAAATATTAACAACACAAGTTCAGAACTATGCATATTAAACAGCAGTGTCATTAATGGATTAATTATATCTGTAGTATAATATGGATTTATGGGAAGGTGTAGTTCAGAGATAAGAGAAAGTCCATTGAGATTGGCACAGTATAATTTTTGGGATCCATTTGTATGAACATTGTCCTTTTCTTGACAGGGATGGATGTATATTAGTTATGCTTTCATGTTTTCTATCATATCCATAATAAAGATAGGAAGACTAGTTTTCAATATGGGCTGCTAATATTTAAAATGGAAATACTTGGCAATAAAACACAATCTGAGAGAAATCCCTTGGCAATAAGGGATAATTTACTTTCTTAGCACATTTTGGCTTCAAAACAACCACAAACACATACAGTTGTATAAAGTAGTGCTAACAGGACAAAAAAGGACCCCTTTTGATTTAGAAAGAAGCATCAGGTTACCAAGGAGACCTAACAACTCAAGTGACAGTCATAGCACATTCTCATCCTAACAATTCCAACCATAACAAAGAAGTTAGATTACAGATGAAAACCTTGCTTGTACTTAGTCATTTAAAAATATGGAAGTCTCACCGGATTTTTTAGCTTCACCCTTGTTGCTAGGTAACTTCCTATATTCTATCCAAGTGACTATATATCTCCTTAACTGTATTTTATATGTATTCAGGATTTCTTTTAAAATTGCAACCTATATGTACTCTTGATCCTTAGGGTCTGGTGACTTGCTGTACCAATAAATAAAATGATAGTTTGGATCCTCCCCGGTTGTTTTGGTATGATTGTTGGGTATCCAAGAACTACCGTAATTCTTCGCTACTTGAATTATGAAACAGCCTTTTGAGGTTTTTTGAGCACTGTACCTTCCCTGCTGGTGGTGGAATGTGGCCTGGCTGGGTGGCTTTGGTTTTCTTTTTGGTAGCTAATGTGAACTTTGATCTAATCTGTGCATGGCAATCTGGATTGACTTCATCTGCAATGTTTACTGCCAATTTTGCTAGAATGCAGTGACCAGTGTTTTCAAGCTTGACTTCTTTAACTTATTATTTTTGGGTGCTGCTATTAACTCATTTGGGACTCCAAGAGGTTGAATGATCTCACATAGGGCTGCCCTTGAAGAGCACTCAGAGGCTCCAACTGGTCCAGAATGCGGCCGCGCGGGCAGTTATGGGAGTACCTCGTTACTCCCATGTTACACCACTCCTGCGTGAGCTGCACTGGCTTCCCATGGTCCTTCGTGTGCGCTTCAAGATGCTGGTTTTGACCTTTAAAGCTCTACATGGCTTAGGCCCAGGGTACTTGCAGGACCACCTTCTGCCACTAGCATCTTTCCAGCGCCTGGTGCGATCCCATAGAGTTGGCTTCCTCAGGGTGCCATCAGCCAGACAGTGTCGGCTGGCAGCCCCCAGGGGGAGAGCTTTCTCTGTGGAACGATTTACCCACAGAGCTCCGGACAGCCCCCGACCTCCGCTCCTTCCGCCACGACTTAAAGATGTGGTTGTTCCAGCAAGCGGGCTACGGCTGACTGTTTTTACTGTTTTTATATACTCTTAGATTTTATGGTTTTTATTGCTCTACCCCTCTTTTATATTGTTTGTTGTTTTCTGTTTTATGATTGTGTTTTTTATGTTTTTTATGACTGAGCCGTCCTGAGTCCCTCGGGAGAAGGGCAGCATAGAAATCTAATAAAACTTACAAACTTAAATACTAAGGAAAACTCTACTAAGGCAGTTCCTCAAGTTCAGGTGTTTCTAGAAGTCAGAGATTAAGCTAAAGTACCTTGTAAATCATATCAAGTTCTTTTATTCTGTTTTCCACAGAAATACCTTGTAGGGCAACTTGCCATACGGAATCACAATACATGAGGTGTTACACTGAAATACTACAAGTTCTCACAGAGCACAGCAGGACACACACATCATTTACAATGTTCAGATAAAGGTCATTGCACTTACAACTGTAAACTTCTTCTTTTGTTTGATGGGTTGTTGGTTCTATACAGAACTCTGCCGCCTCCAAAATAATACAAAAAAAGAAAAGAAAAAAGAAAAATAATTCAAAACTGAAGGCAGGAGGAGAGCATGACGGTACATGTCATGTGACAGCCACAACAGCTTTATGGGACTCTGCTATGCTTTGCAAGAAGGAAAACAGTTCAGAAAAGTTAATTACAAACACCAGGCTTTGTTTGTTGATTTTGTTTTTCTACACAAAAGCAAGAGTTGGCAGGTGTGCTGGTCATTGAGATGGAGCCCCCACAAAAGGGGGCTGTGAGTTGATTGTATTCTTGGGGAGTTGTTGTTTTTCTTCATATCATGTGAGACTTTTATTTTACACACTGTACAGGTATTTACAATGGAAGGGGTCAAGGGAGATTGTAGCAGCCATTGTTGAGAAAATCAATAGGGAACACAAATTCAGTCTAGAGTTCTGAAGAAGCATCCTCAGATTATGCACTTGTCATTGCTGGGACCTTAAGAAAAAGAGTGGTTGGAAAAAAAGTGGGTGAAAAAACATATTTGTCCTTGCCAGATACTTGTCCTGGCATCCTTGTCTCTACATTTGGAACCAAATCCCTCTTCTCAAAATTCAGTTTGTGAGTGAACAAATGGTGGGAGTTTCTCTGCTTCAGTTTGCCATTCTAGTTGAAATAACATCCCAAAATGTATTACATTTATCCTGAAAAGATGATGTACCCATATGTTAAATAAACTTTATATGTAAACCACACATGAAGTTCTACTAGGAATATTAGTTTTAATCCTCCTGTTGTTAGAAATGATTTCCAGCCTGCCCATTATTAAAATAATTCAAATATTCAGGTAGTTTTGCACTTATTGCAAGCCTAGAATGAAGCACTGGTATTAAACTAGATGTTTGAGGTGAAAATCTCTGCCATCAAGGCAGGTGTGCATTCCATGGAATTCACTTAATGCTTTCCTGAGCTACTTTTTTTTTTTTTTACTGCGGTAGAACAAAAGATAAGCTTCTTGTCTAAATCTTGTATTTTTGTTAGAAAAATAACCAATTCAGCAAAGCTGGACATTTACTGAAACACAATTAAATGTAAAAATCTAGCCTTTGTTTTCCTAGGTCTAACCAACTACAGAATCAAATGACTGGTCTTCTGTGCAGGAACTCACATTAAATACAATGGGTTAATTCCTCTGGTAAAAGGACTTCTGCAGATGGAGAGTTTTAAAGGCTACCGATAGAAAAAAAAATATTGTAGCTCAGATGGAACTGTGGGTTCCTTGGTGCTCTCTGAGTTTGGTTATTTCCTTGAAAACATTTCATTACCAAACTAGGTAACATTGGTGCACCAGATTCAGAAAGCACCGAGGACCCCATAAATGCTGCATGTGACTCTAAACAAACTAGTCAACTACCTTTTAACATAGTGGATTATGAAAGACATGTGGTTATGTTATTGCACATTGTATTGTGTAAACACAAGCAATTGGTTGATTATGAGTAAAAATGTGGAGCAACACACAGCCAAGGAGTTTTTCCACCAAGTCCTGCCTCTTAGGAAACAACTAGCTTAACTTTAGAGATTTCACACTCATTAAACCTACACACAGAGCAGGCAAAGGAGATACTGCCAAGGGTAATACAGCCAATGTGTATGCAGCCTGACATAGAAGCTGAATTCTGTGGTCAGTATCCACTGAATAATCACAGATATAGCTTCCTACTTGCCCTTACAAAGGGCTACTAAAGGCAAATCCTTGCCCTAACAGAGATCTGACACAACTGTACTGTTTCCATGGTCCATGCAGCTGATAGATTTTCAATCTGCCTTGTTTTACCTCAATCAACAGAGCCAGTTTGTTTGTAAACAAACAACTTCTTTGTGACCTAAGAAATTAGAATCATGGGTAAATGAATATATATTCTAAGATATAGAGTCAGGATAAGGAGACTATGCTTTGAGCTTGTAGTAACCATGGAAGACTTTTGTTAGAATGCTGCTTACAAAATATCAAATTAGTGCTTTTATATGATGAGATATATCACTTTATATGCCAGTTGTCCAAAACAGTCTTAGAATAATAAGGCTTATTAAAATAACACACATTTACCTAAGGATCACATCATACACTTTTTTCAGTGTACAACTAAGGTGTTTTAAATGCAAGCAAAGGCAAGCATGAGTATATGAAACATATTCTCACATACATTTGTATTAGATAGGAATTTTAGTCAAGCATCTGGGATCACCTGTTGATTGTGTAGAGCATTGTTTATTGTGCAAACCTGATACCTGGATGGTATCACTATGGCTAACATGAAACTACTCACTGGCCTACCAGCTCCCTTTACTGAATCTTAGTTCAATTTCTGTGGGAAAAAGATATTTCTAAAACATACATATCAGCAGTACTCCTGAAAAAATGGCCTTCTTGCACATTGTGATTCAGAGCTTATTGATGTATTTGTACCATTATACAGAGGTGACATTCAGGACCTGTAGCATCCTTGTCAAGTGCATTGCCAAACAGGAACACAATCTATATTTTCTGTATCAAAAGATTATAAACTAGAGTTTGAAGAATCTAACTTGTAAAATATATATTAGCTTCCCCTTGCTCCACTCCATTTCTCAGTATAAAAAGGCATACATTTTTGTTCCTGTTTTTACATGGTATTTCTGGCTTTCAATCAAGTCCTACAGGGAGAAAATAGCTTTGCCATCACTGCATTAAAGGCCTGGTGGAAACATGTAAGATTGCTTCAGATTTGGCACTGCATTTACTCCAGTCTTGAACTAACCACCTGGTGGTTCTCTGCTTCCACATTTTTAGAATTTCAGAAAGGTAGGTTGAATAGTTCTATACATATTAACAGTCATTAGTTGCACCTTTGCTCTCCAAGTTCAGAACGCAGAAAAGAGGAATTAGGTAGAATTGATGGGTTAATTAATGACAAACCTGTTCAGTCTCCCTTGCTATGTTTGTAAATATATTTCATTCTTGGGATACTTTTCTAAGCTGCAATTCTTGAATGCTTAAGATAGGATTTTCATTTTCATTTTGGATAGGAGGAATGTGCATTAGGTTAGGACCATGCCAAGAAGCCCCTAAAAGTAGACCCTAGGCAGTTGCTGGAGAGGACATGTCAAGGAACCTACAGTGAGTGTAATTAAATATAGAAAATCTAGTGTAATGTTCTGTGGTATAATTACTCTTTGTGGTATCATCGATAGGGCTTCAATAACAAGTGCATAAATCTGTAATGGCATTCAGTAAAGAAGATGAACCAACTGGAAGAAAAAAAAGAAAAGAATTTCAAGCAAAGAACGAACGGCAAGCATTCTAAGTAGATGAAACCGTGCAGAGAAGTAGCAAGCCATGCTCTACTACAGACAGAGACAGTCACTGGCTCTATGGCTACCCTTTGGCAAAAGTGTCCCTTGAACGGGTCAAGCATGCCACTAATTGGAAACTTCATACACACAGGTGTTTGATATAAAGATATCTATCCAGGTTCTTGATAGCACGTTTGCAATTAAATCCTTATACATAACATTGAACTTATTAAATATTAACAGTTTGTCTTTAAAATTTTGTAATTTCATTGCATAGAACATTAGACATGAGAATCATTTTGCTGTTACCCATGGTGAATGGAAGCTCCTATGGGTCACACCAATGAATTGTTGTTCTTGAACATGCTCAGCGTGGATGAAAGACGGGCAGGAAACAGCACAAACAAATGGGAACTGGAGCATCTGTACATTTACTGGATTTTTTTTTTTTTTACAACAACGAAAAAAGTAAAAAAAAACAAACAACCCACACCAAAGGAGCTGTTTCACAGGGTGTTCTTTCGGCTCTTGCCGTTTATAGTGCAAAGAGCTCCAAGCGGGCAGGTTTATCAACACGCTGTTCCAAGTAGCTCCTCCATCTTTCTGAGCATGCCCACCGATAATGGCTTAAGAAGGACTTGAATTGCACAGTAGGATAAAGGAGGATGGCAGAGGCAAGCTCTTCTCCTCACACAGGATTGTGCTCTTGATAGCCTTCTGCACTCTATTGCTTCTGCCGACAACAGCCCAGATGCTAACTCAGTACAATGTTAAGAGATTAATGTTGTATGATACTAGGCAAAAGAAAAAAAAAAGAAAAAAAACATAAAAGGAACTTCACAATAAATAATAAACCAAGCCCCCAGTTTCTGGGCACCAATGAGGTATACATGTAAATAAAAGTGGAATGATTAAGGCTGTTTTTTTTTAAAAAAGAAAAATCCCAGGCATACATAAAACAATGCACAACATTAACAATGAAAAGCACTGCCATTTGAATGCTTTAGAATGGCTTCAGGATGGCTTTGGGTGGCTGATAAGACATGCCTGGCCAGCATTTGTGTCAGTCAATAGTCAGCCAGTTTGCACTGCCTTTCAGTCCTATGGCCTCTTAACTCAGTAGTGAAACAGTGTTAGGTCCTAGTCAGAGTTCCCTTCGTCCCAGACTTTCCATTGCAGGATTAATGAAAGGGAACAAACACTGGAGGGGATGGGGATTGATGGGGCAAACTGGAATGTGAAGGAGAATGGAGCATCCAGCTCCCAGCCCTCAGTTCAAGCACATTTTGAAGAATGGGAAAAACCTATGAAGAACCAGAGTTAAAATTCAGTAACTTTGTGTATAATTCTAAGAGAAGGCCATGGTTCCCAAAATCAGATGCTAGGCACAAATGGAACTACAGTCATAGGTAGTTTCTGGAGTCCCAAACATCCCAAGCGACAGAAAAGTGGCATGCCTGTGTGGCAAGCCCCTGTTCTCTAATTGCACCTTCTAACGTACATCTTCTCAGTCTAAGAAACTGCTTTCAACTCTTGAGGTTTGCAGAACACGGATTGACAACAGTGGCTTTGAAAGTCCTTTGTGACCGTTGGCTCAGGCGTCCTCAAAGAGCATCCTATGACATCCACAGGGATAAATCTGTATGAATAGCTCTTCTGTTTTCGTCCTCTGAGCCTAGTGGTTTTCCATGGTTTCAAAAGCTTGATAAGACAAAAAAAAAAAAAAATATCACAGAAATATATTTATAATATTTCAAGAATTGGGGGTCCCCAAGAATACTTACTGAAAAAACTACAGGATGCATGTTTTATATGTAATGCCAAGTGAATAATAACCGAATCAGTGGCAGAGCTCATCCAATCTTCCACATCTTTGTAGTCGTGCCTTCCAGAGGTATTGGACAATATCTTGGACATTAATTGGAGAAGTACAAATATCATGTTGTTGGGGAATGTTATGGTTGTACTTTACTATAGAAAGTGAAGGTAAAGGTTGAAACAGCTAGAAATGTTAATCAGTCAAACTGAACAATTGAGTACTAATTAAATTAGTTGCTTCTATTTGAGATGCAATACTTTCATATACTGGAGCACTCAGGACAATATACATGAAAGCATGTTTTCTCAAAGAGACATCTTTTCCATTTCATCTCTTTGCTCCCACCTGCATGTTTACTCAGTTCATCTTTCATTCTGTATACTGAAACAAAAAGTGTAAAAAAGCTATATCAACAGGGATAAATTTATTCCCCCCATCCCAATTAAAAATGTGTAGTTCTTTTAGTGAGCTGTTTCAAATAGACAAAAAGACAGACCCCTGCAATATGATTGTTCTATCAGTACAAAATTCTGATTGAACCCAGAGGCTAGAATCAGCTCAGCAGAACAAAAATGCCATTTTCATCTCTTTTGAGTTTATGTAATCTTAGATTACAACATTCTGGAATGGGAATCCAGAGATAATACCGGTAGTCCTCGCTCCAAGCGACTGATCAAATGGCACTGAAAAATGAGATTTATGACTAGTCCTCAAAATTTTAGCCATTGTAGCATCTCTGCAGTCATGTGATTGCAATTTGGGTGCTTGGCAATTGGCATGCACTTATGATGTTCACAACATCCCATAGTCACACTATAATCATTTTCAAGCTTCACAGAGAGATTCTGACAAATCAATGGGGAAGCCATCAGGAAGTTGCAAGATGCAGTCATGGGATGTTGCAACCAGCAGTGATTCACTTAATGACCACAGCCAGAACTGATGTCATAAATTGATACGGTCAAGTGATATCATACTTAATGATTTAGCAACGGAATTGCTGTTTCCAGTTGTGGTCGGTAAGTGAGAACTACCTCTGTGATCATCATTAATCATGGATCTCTCTAGTTTTTCAAAGAAAGAATAGTTAATTAGATTTCCATGTTGCTGTCTTAGTAGAATTCAATTCAGCAACATACAAAATCATTTCCTTTTCCTTTCAGGAAACTGCAAGAGGAGCAAGGGAACTGACCAATCAGGTCAGATAGAATTATAAGTCAACTAAGTAGACAGAAAGGAGGAAGGAGTGGACATCTGAGAGATTTCTTAAGCTGACTTCATTTCCAGCTTGTCAATACCTTAAAGCTGCAATGTAGAAAAACCCTGGATTTATTTCTTTTATATATTCATAAAACACATTTCTAGAGATGCCTGACTCCAGAATGACACTGGGTATCTCACAAATTAAAAAAGGCAAGAAATATTACAGAATCAGGCAAGAATAATCATTTCCCAGAGGGAACAATAAAAACTGTCTTCCAACCTAAAGAAGCCCAACCATCAACCAAGCTAAGGCCTGGGGGGAAAGCCAAGGCTCATTTAAAAGCAGGAAGGACAGGGCAATTTGAACTTTGGATGTTGTCCCAGAGGGCAGGTGCTGGGGCAGAGATAAGGCCCCTTCCATTTCATACAATCTGATTCTAGGGCTCAATACACACAATAAAATCTGCACAGCCCCGATATGCACTATTAAAGCTCTGTAGTAATTTCTGTTAATGTTGTACAGCACCCAATATTTAATTACGCATCCATTAAGAGCACTAAGAGATTCTCCTAATTCAAAATAGCATAACCTATTTAACACAGGCCAATTACCTTCCACTAAGCTGGAAATCGTATCATTGGGTTAAAAATCACCATTACCAATCTTCAGGACTTTATCTCCTAGGAATTGTCTCTCAGTCACTTTTGATGAAAGTCAACTATTGATCACATTTCTACTCCTGATACATCATAGCAGATGTGGAAATGGAGGCAAATAGATGATACTCACTATTATACCCAGAGTTCAGAGTGGCAAATGAATTCCAATGGATTCTTCATAGGTTTTTCCAGTGCAAGGATGAGATTTCACTAATTTCCCCAAATGCCTGCTGAATCAGTGAGGAGACAAACAAGGAAAAGAAACAGCTGTTGGTAAAGAGAAAGGAACTTCAAAAAAAGAAAAGAAAAAAGAAAAGAAAACGGAAATGAAAATAGAGGGATACTCAGATTAAGCAGCAATAGGATGACCTGCTTCAGGGCACATGTCAATTTAACGTCACTGATGGGAACAGAATTCTTTCAAGTAATAAATAAGAAATTCCTGGGCTCTGGCATTTCAGCCCACTGACATGGCCCTGGTAGTTATGGTGCATGGAGGATCCAGTATGACTCACCGAATATTGTACTCTCACCAAAACGATGTGAATTTCTTGCCAAAAGCTGATACGGCTGTTGGAGTAAAAGAAAGACAAATCAGTGCCTAAACCATCTGATATAGTATAAGGTTGAATCTGAAGCTCTATATTCTTTTAACCAGATCTTCAGGGTTCTTTTTCTAAAATATTTATCCATGACTTGTTGTCATCCATAAAGCACATGAAGGGCAGTTTACAGTAATATCGGTACAATAAAAAATATAACAGATACAACACTCAGTGAAAATAATTAGCAAAACAAAAATTCTGATGGAATTAGTTTGTTGAATGGAAATAGCTCTTTTCAAGCTCATGGGATGCTCCTTCTCAGTAGCAATCTCCATGCTCTGAAGTGCCTTGGTTCCTCTGGGCCTCCAGGAAAGCTCTGAAGGGGTAGTTATTTTGCAGGAAGCTCTGGTATTATGGTGGATAAAAGAGCTTCCTTTAGTTAACCAGGAGTATTGGGCTGGAGTGATTTTTCCCCCCCATATCTTTTAAGGTGCTTTCTTTGAATCATACTTACTTTCATTGGAAGCACCATGAGACTAAGAAAATAGGACGTAAAAGGTTGTACAAACAAAACATACAACTAAATAATGACACAAATGATATTCTCTTGGGGGAGAATTAAACAACAAAGTGTTGCTACCCAAGAAATCACTAGCATTTGTACCAGAGAATGATAGACCATTCTTGGTGGTTGGCCATTGAGTAGGATTTCCCCCCCAAAAATCAGTGATGGTCCTGTTCTAGTCCTAAAATACTGTCTCCATACAGTGTATGGCAGGGGTCCTCAATTCATGGCAGGGGGCCAATTCACAGTCTCAGACGATTGGGGGACTGGATGGGCATGGCTAGGGCGGCTGGGTGGGCATGGCTAGGAGATCATGTGACTAGGTGGACGTGGCCAATTTAGCAGTCCTTTAAGCAATGCACACAAATTAAACTTTAATTTGTTTTGCTCCTAAGGGTGTTTTATTTGCTTTTGTTTGCATGTTGCTCTTTTGGTTGACTTTTCTTTTTCCTAGATCATTTTTTCAGTTGTTTAGGAGTCTAGTGGTCCACTTCAGGAAACTCAGTTTTCCAGCAATTCTTCTTAGCCCCAAGGAGCTTACAATCAACAGGTCTCTCTCCCTCTGTCTCTCTCTGTCTGTCTTGTCTCTTTCTGTCTCTGTCTCTCTCTTTCTCTCCCTCCCTCCCTCTCTTTCCCTCCCTCCCTCTCTCCCTTTCTCTCTCTCTTTCTCTCTCTCTATCTATATTTCTGTCTCTCTCTCTCTTCTGGAGGTGGAGAGGTTGAAATTGGGGCATGCGGATGCCCCGGGAGGCCTCTATTCGCCCCATTTTTGGCCTGGAGAGTGCTACTAGAGATGGGCCCATTTTTGGCCTCCTGGGGTGCCCACGTGGCCCGTTTTTCACCTCCCCCACCTCCAGAAGCATTCTGCAGTTTCTGCAGGTTCTCCTTACCTTGCAGTTCGGGCCCACGGGGCTCGCAAAGGTAAATCCTACGCTCGGCTGAAGGGGGCAGTGGGTGTGTAGGGCAATGTGGGCAGGGCAGCCTCGTGGTCCTGTATGGGCTGGATTAATGGCTTTGGTGGGCCATATGCGGCCCATGGGCCATAGTTTGAGGACCCCTGGTTTATGGTTTCTGAGCATTTTGACTGCTAACAGAGCAGCAGGGCAGATCATTTGAATCACAATCATCTGACAATTATCTGAAAAGTGAACACTTGAAAATATTGTGACTCAGAATTCCCACCTTCTGTCAATTTGCCTGCTTGTTCTGCTGCCCCTCCTGGCAGGATTTTGGATAAGACACTTTCACCCTCTGCTCCTGGCTGTCCAGCTGCTGCTCCTGTAGGTAAGGATGCCCCTGTTGGTTTGGGGCCCAATTTAATGCCTATGAGAGAAAGTGATTAAATAAATTAATATGTATGAATTCAACGAAATGTATGTCCTACTTTACCACCAGGAAACAGTTTGCAAAAAAATGAATTATCTTTATTCACTAATGAAATATAACCAGTCTTGCAAGAAAAAAAAATGTAGTGGCAAGCATTCATTTGTTCAGAATATTTATATCCAATCTTTCCATACAAAAAATCGTACTCTCAGTGACCAGAAATAAAAGAAAATACAAAAGAACCCAATGCCCAATTAAAATAAATTTAACATAATTGAAAAACACAACAGCTAAATATTCAGTAAAGCTATCATTTAAACCAGAGGTTTCCATTTTTTTCCAATTGGAAAAGACCTGTAGATTTCAACTTCCAGTATTCCCCCAGCCAGCCATGTCTTAAAGTTGCCAAGGTAGGACACCCCTGATTTAAGCAGTTCAAAAGCCCACCAGAGTTATTCTGCAGTAAAATGGGTGGCCAATAAATAAATATAAATAAAACAAAAAAGGCTAACACGAAGATATGCACCTTGATAGCCTTTCTGAAGATAAAAATATAAGTTCCAATCTGAATTCTCAATGAAATGGGTTGCAAAGTATGAGGGCAAGTCAAAAGAAGTTTATGTCTTATCTGCCCAATTACTGACCCTCTACACCAGTGTTTCTC
>JANHFM010004798.1:66130-77314 GCA_032468115.1 Grayia smithii | reverse complement strand
GTGGGTGGGTGAAGCATCAGAGCCCTCTATTCCATGGGGTATTTCACCCTACTTTCCCACTGCAGTATCCTTATGAAAATGCATCCATACATTATTTGCTATATTTCAGGCTAAGTGCCAACTGGGGGAATTGTTCTCTTGGTACAGATTACTGAAAGGTTTTCCAGAGAAGCAGGAAAGGATGAGGGCACCCTTCCTAATTCCTGCCTTCTCCTTTCTAACTTATTTCTCACTGAAAAAAAAAAGGGGGGGGAAAGGGGGCTAGAAAAAAATTGTGGCAAGTACATTATCCCCTTTATCTCCAGACAAATATACATGTATGCATTCCAGCCAGTCCCCTTTTTGGTATTTTCAGGAAGGCAGGGTTCATTCCCTATTTTTCAGCTATGTTGGAGGCCAAAATAAAAAAAGAATCTCTCCCTGCCAGTTATAACCAGGGGTGGGTTCCAAATCCCGTCGCTACCGGTTTGGTCATGCACACGTACGGCACTTCTGCGCAAGCGCAGAAGTGTCCAGGTAGGTGGGCGGAGCCTCACGCAGCCGCTACCGGTTCGCCTAATCCAGTGTGAACCGGTAACAACCCACCACTGGTTATAACATCTTGCTTCTTTTGTCTTGATTGATAACAGATATGAGACATTGTGGAATTTCTTCATGCAGGATGGTACTACAGTTGGTTTATTTTCTTTAGCTCTTGTAAAAGAGAGCTAACCAAGGAGGATATTTTGCGGGGATGTCTTTTAACTACGAAGGAAAAGATCACAGACCAGTGTATGTCAATAAGAAATATTTTTATGCAAGGCAGAAAATGGTATTTCCTTTTACCACCACTAGATGGCAGACAGACAAGCTATTTACTTCCGTATTACCACGTGTTTCTTAAACAGCAGAAAATAGATCATGCTCTGTTTTGAATTTAACTGACTAGCATCTGAGTGTTCACAGACTGCACAGTATCAGGAATATATTTAAGGCATACGGAAATTTTAAAAAAAAGATTATTATATGGTAAATGCATCATGATAACACACATATTTAGTAATTTAACCACACTATGAGTGAACAAACACATTCAAGGTGGTTCGTACCATTATTAATTTATGTGAGAGAGACAGAATGACATTCCAGCATATATATTATTCCTGTAGGTTTCTTAGCACTTAATGTCATATTGGCAACATGCTGAGTAGATTGAATGAAGACAAATACAACATTTTAACTATGCATATATTGTTCGCTGACTTGGAAAGTATTCTGAAAAACTGGTGCTACAAATTCTAAGCATGTCAGATAAAAAGTTGGCTGTAATGTAGGCTTATTGGTTAGTATATACATTTTCTCAATAATCCATTTAATTAAATGGATACTTTTTAAGATAAAGCTTTGGGGCTTTAAAAAAAAAGGCTCCAATCTGCCCAGGGCAAGTAGAAAGAAGCAGGAATAAGAACAGATCCAGTGGTGGATCTGCAAGGAAGTAGAGATTTAAAACAAATTACGAAGTTCAGCTCACACTGTAAATGCAGAGCCTGCTATGGACATGAAGAGTGATATGTCAGTCTTCATCTGAAGCTGAAAACATTCCCTATCTTTCCTGGCCTGCTGTTTATCTATATATGGATCGCTGATAAAACCAGCAGACCGGTCTAAGACCCTTGGGACTTTGAAAGGAAGAGATGAAATATTATCAGATCCCGCTCAATTTTCATAGTGTAAGCAATCTTACCTGGCTGCCGGGCAGGAGGGTGTGCTGATACAAGGAAAACCTGTCCTTTGCAGACTCCTCTGAGGTGGGACTGATGGGCTTGGGATCAGATAAAGACCTTTGGATGGTTTTGATGGGGCGAGGCAGGGTCTGCTGGCGTTGGGTGGACTCAGCCATGAAGTGCTTCTGTGGAGTCACGTGGGCCTTGTTGAGCCTTTCACTGGATGCGAAGGATGACTCTAGCAACCGATGAGGGGAGAGGGGAGACACTGGGGAATAGAGGACCTGAGGGGACTTGGGGGGCTGTCGGGACACAAGCTGAGACAAGGAGTCTGTGGGCAAGTGGGACTGGTAGCCGATTTCAAGCGGAACAGGCTTCTTCTTGGCTAGTGCTTGCTGTCGGACTGAATGAGGATCCAGAGGCCCAGAGCTGACCATCTGGATGTTGGAGGAGTAAGGAGGGATTGAGGTGGGCACCGTGAGCTGAGGGATTGCAATGCCTGGCTGGGGCTGCACTTCGGGTTCTGTCTGGCAAGCCAAACTCTCCCCTCTCTGGGTCTTCTCAGGGGCAGAGATGTACTTCACGATCTCCACCTTGGGGTCAGGGGAAGTGATGTGGATGGAAGGGGACACTCGGAGCAGCTGGTCGGGTTCGGTTTGCACAGAACAGTCACTGATGGTTTGGATGGCTATGCTGGCCATGCCTTTTGCTGAAGAATCGGCTTTACTCTCCGCACTAGAATCAGAGTGGCGGGAGAAGCGGGAACGTCTGCGACGCACCGGCTGTTCCCACTCAGCATCGTCTTCCTCATCTGTCTGAACACTGCAATCAGTGCTGCGCCGAGGACGCCGGCGGCGGGATGCATAGAAACGTTCCTCGCCATCTTCTTCATCAGTCTGCACACTACTGTCTGTGATCTTTTTCACCAAGTATGGTTCATGGCTGGGCTCCTTATCATATGCGTCCCGAAGACGAGGCATCGAGTTCCGTTTCTTTATCCCCCGACTGGCTTCCCACTGTTCTTCAGTCTGCAGGGACATTTCAGA
Source organism: Grayia smithii (assembly GCA_032468115.1). Lineage (NCBI taxonomy): Eukaryota > Metazoa > Chordata > Lepidosauria > Squamata > Grayiidae > Grayia > Grayia smithii. The sequence continues at coordinate 74,565 of JANHFM010004798.1, read as the reverse complement.
GGCTGAGTTTGTAAGAGGCCTTTGGAGTCCCGGATAACGGGGCTGTGCTTGTCCATCTTGCCCTGGGGCTGCTGTAGCAATAAAGGCTTGGTTTAGGGGTGGCCAGTATTGTCCATTTTGAGCCAAGGTCCTTTGCATTTCTATTGTTACCTCAGGGGTAACCTGAGGAGGAATCCGGCCAGTTGGGTCACATACTGGAGGAAAGGTACTCTTCTGCCTCTTCTGCTCTTCCAGCTGCTGTTGCAGTTGCTGCTGCAAGTGCTGGATTTGTTCTAACTGCAAGCGCTGTTGGGCGAGTTGCTCCCGCTGCAGGGCAAACTGGGCCTGTCGCTCCTCTTGCTGCTGCTGGAGAACCTGGTGCTTTATGGATTGCAACTCCTGGATTTCCCTGTGCATCAAGAGCTGTTCCTTCTCTCTGTGTCTCTGTAACTCTACCCGTTCCCTTTCCAGTTCCTCATGAAGCCTCATCTGCCTCAGTTTTTCCAGTTCTACTCTTTCCCTTTCAATCTGGAGGATGTGCTCATGTTGCTTTCTCTGCCGTTCTTCCTCCTTTTCCTTTTCTTCTCTTTCCATAGCTCCTTTGCCAACACTGCTGGCTTGTGGAGCTTCTGTCTGAGGCTTTTGGGCTGGCAGTCGGGGAGGTAGCTCCTGTTGTGTCTGGCTGGTGTCCCTGGCAGGACCCTGAACCTCTGAAGTTGACACAGGCACCTCCTCGCGTGGGCCAACCCCTGTCTGCTCAGGTCTTTGCAAGCTGACTGTGCTTGGAGCAGGGGACTTAGTAGCAGGTGCTACGTTTATTGTGCTGGCAGCAGTGCTGGCTGCAGAGGTGCTAAGTGGTTTTCCTAAATACATGGGTGTTTCCATTACAGATGCGGAAGGAACTGCAGGAATCCTGCTGGGCACAGTATAGCGATAGAGACCTTGAGATGCAAGGGGGATCCTAGGCGTAACTAGGGGTACTCTGGTGAGGCTAGCCAGAGGGACAGCTGTGATACTGCCTGGAGCATAGTGCCTGTATAGGCCTCGGAGCATGGGTCGTAGCACCGAAACTGGCTGGGTGGTGATGGGAAGGGTTGATGCTATTGGTGTATTAATGGTTGAATAAATCATGCCATCGGCAGCTCGTACTGTAGCTGTGGAAGGAAGCACCTGTCTGACAGATCCAAACCTTGAGAGATTATATTGGGCTAAGTTTCCAAAGCCAGAACGAGACTCTGGGAAATTTGGATTGTACATTATGTTTGGTTTCATGGCACCCTGTTGAGCCATAATGTTTCCAGTCCCTCCTGGTGCAGCGCCCAGAGCACTATGTCCATATTGTAGAAGATCTTGGCTGTTCGCATGCCTGCCCCCATACTGGTCCATGGAGTTAAGGGCTGCACACATTCGGCTGATTTCACGAGCAGTGGTAGCACTGTAGTGAGCCAGGCTAGCTTCTTGGAAATTGGCCAAGTCTCCTCTTGATGAATATCTATAATCGGAGTAGATATTGGAGGCTGAGCTGTACCTTCGCATGGGATATGAATGACTTAATAATTCAGTGGGTTGTCGGAGGTCAGTGAAAGAGCCATATTGCAGCCCATGCCCTAGGTGTCCTCCCTCCGTAAAACTGTGGCTGTAGGAATGCTTCATAGTTGTCAAGTCCACAGCGGAATCTCCAACAGGGGAAGGAAAGGGCTGCTCTCCTTTAACTGAGTAATAGTTCAACCCCATTTCAGAAAGATTTGTATCCGACATTGAGGAATATAATCGCCCAAACATGCCATGCGGATGGAATCGGTGCTCTTCATATGGATGAGGGACCGGTGCCGGCTGCTCTCTGTAAGGGTATGCCTCTGGCATTTCCTGTTCTCTGGTTCCATAATACTGGCCACTAGCTTTGCCAAGGGGAGCTGCTTCTCCAACATGTTTTTCTGGCACCTTCGGAGATGGATTAAAAGCCCCAGTGCAGCTGCTTCCAAATGGAAATCTATAGACTACATCACAGCATGCTACTTGGCTCTCAGGCTTCATTCCGGTGAGGTCCAGAGCATTAGGAGGAGGTTCTTCTTTGATGATTTTTGTGACAGACCCTGCTGCTATGTCATCCATCTGCACCATCATCACTTGGGACTTCTTACTTCCAAGAGCAACTGAAGGAGTCTGACTTTTCAGTTCCACTGGGATCCCTCTATATATCTCTGAGCTTTGATCCTGAGGAAACGGCCTGGGAATGGCACTCACAATATTTTGGGCACTGCTAGTCTGAGTAATTAGTGTATCTTTTTTTATCATGGATGTCATTTGGTTGGGCAAATTGTATCTTGCAAATTTTGTTTGCTGTGGACCTGCTGCTTCTGGACGGCCCATAGAAGCAGATGTGCCAGCTCCACTCATGGGTCCTCTGAAGGGACCGGTCTGAACGGCTTGCTCCACCTGTTTAATTTGCGTCAGACAGACTGGACTTCCTGTCTCTTGACCAAAGTCGATTCTGTTCTGGAAAGGGTCCCCATAGACAACTGGTTGCTTTGATTGGGACATAAGCATGGTAGACGCAACTGTTATGCTGACAGTGGTGGCACTGCTGATAATAGCATGTGGCTGTTCCTGGGCATTGAGGTTAATGATTAAAGGTTGGATGGCTGTGGATTGCCGACTCGGTGACTGGTCCATGGTGAGGCAATATTTCCTGCTCTCAGCAGCTAAGGACGTGAGATCCATTCCCTGGTCTGTTACAATGATTGGAACAGACTTTATTGCTGTCCTCAAATCGACAATATTACTACCAGATGCTCTAGGTCCAGGTTCTACTCTAGATGTCCCAGGGACTGAGGATATCCTACACAAAGAAATATTCTCTGCAGGTAGTGTGCCCCAGCTGTACACACCAGGCATAGGGTCAGTAGCAGTGCTCTGCACTTTTTGCACTGGAGTATAAGGAGAGGCTTTTTCAGGCATTGGCTGTGCCTTGGTGTGAGCGGTCTGGACCTGCTGTGACTGGAATTGCACTGCGCTGATTGCTGTTTGGCTGTAACTATGCACTGTTTGCTGGCGGCCTTGCTGAGTTGGAGATGAAGGTGGTGAAAGGGAGGAACTTACACCAATTGGCTTGGTTTGAATAGCTGCATCAGACGCTAAGGTGATGACCATAAAGGGGGCTTCTTGTGATGACTGTTGCCTAGCCAGGCGTGGGGAGCTGGCTCGGTGAGGAGTTTGTGTTCCTTGAGCTATCATCGGAGAAGCTGTTGATGCCCCAGTAGTTGCAATGTCGTACGAAACAATTGTGCTGTGTGTTTGAGTAGAAAACTCAGCTGTTGATTTAGCTCCTACCCCGGAACTAGATGGCATCCCAGTTCTCGGAAAAGAATAAGTAGGACTTTGAGTAGGAGAAGAAGGGGAAAGGGGTGGGCTGGAACTTTTGTAAAAAGAATACATTTTGGGGGTTGTCATGGGTACGTTCGTCTTGACATCAGTCACACCTTGATGTTTATCTCTTACTGATGACCCACTGACCCTGGGAATGTTTTCTGTTTGAGAACCATAACTTGCAGTTACTTTTGTCTGGCTTTGGCTAATGGTAGACACAGGCGATACATCAGAGCCACTTGAAGTTGGAGAGCTGTAAATTCGGGTTGTGCTAGCTGGACTAGAAACAACGGTAGTGACTGGGCTAGTTCCTTTACTATATGAGTAAGGCATAGCTACACTCTTTGGAACTGAGCTAGCTGTAACTGAGGAACTATGAAACTTTGTTTGCTCATTACTCTCTTTTTCAAAGTGCTGAGTGACTCTGACATCGGGGATTATTCTGCCTGCACTGCTTTCAGTCTGTGAAAAGGAGACGGGAGCGGAGAGTTGGGTAGGGCTTGTTCCCGGAGTGAGTGGGCCACTTTCATAAGCACTCTCAGCATTCAAAAACTGCTTCTCTGGATAGGAATCTTCTCTCCCTTTTTTCTTCATTTCTTGCTCAAGTGTCAAATCCAGAGAAGAAGATTGATGCATCCTGGAGATATTCTGTGATGTTTGAAGGATTTCTTCATACAGTGCCCCAGATTTGGAAAGCTCATTCTGATAGTCAGTTTGTGAGGAATCCAAACTCCGACTGTCATAACCATAGTCATCTATGTACTGATATTCAAAATTGTTTTGGTCTTCCGAACCACGATAGCTTATTTCTTGAAAGGTGTTGTTGTATGAAATACTTTGTTGGAAAGGTTGTTGTTTTTGGAACATTTCTGCCTTCCTCATCATTTCTTCATAGGCTTCTTCTGCACTTTTGAGGGGCTTGTTGGATGGGTAACTAGAGCTAGCCATTTTTTCTGTTGGAGAATAAAGGGACATGAAGGTTGGAAGATTGTACTCGCTGCCAGATTTGTACAGTTTGGAGGCAATGACATCAAACCCTTCAGCCTCCGAGTCAATAGAGGGTGAGTATTCTGAACAGGAAGACCTGTGCAGCTCCTCCATCTCTGCAGCTTGACGCAGTTCCTCAGTGGGTGAAGCATCTTCAATAGGTGACAAATTACTGGGCGGAGTTTTAGACCTCTCTCTCCTCCTCTGTGCCCTCAGCTCTTCTTTATCTCTTTTTGTTTTGCGTGCTGTGCTTCGGATCCGCTGCTGCTCCACCTCTCGCATTTTTTCTTGTTCTCTCAAGAGCTCCTCTTCCTCACGCAGCTCTTCTTCCTCTGAGGAATCTTCAATGGTTGGCAGCAGAGGGCCATGAGAGCGATGTCGGGCTTTCCTCTGCTGCTTAACCTCTTCTAATCTCTGTCTGCGGCTCGGGCTGCTGTCACTGTCTTCCTCCAGAGAAGAAACTGAGGTTGGAGATGTTCCTGAGGTGTAACTGGGTGTGGTTGGTGGCAAGGTGGAGGAATAGTCACCTCTTGATCTATCTTCTGGAGAGCCTGTGAGACTCTCCATCTCCAGTTCAGGTTCTCTGTCCAGGCTTATGTCTGCCTCCTGGCTCAACTCCATGTCTCTCCCATAGTTGTTAGTGCTGTTTAACTCAATAGTCTTGAAACGACGCAGACCTCCCTGAGATGCAGCCATGTCATCACTCTCGGTGCTTTCCAATTCTTTTTGTTCCTCCTCATATATGCTGCTTGAGCTGTGAGGCAGGCGTCTCTTGGACGCAGTAGGCTCTCTGCTTTTCTCAGAATCAGGCTTGTGTCCATTTTTTGTACGGTATTTTGCATGATCATATTCTTCTCCCTCCTCCAGATTGTCTTCTTCTGCACTCATTTCCAAGATTTGCCTCCTCATGAATTCTTCATCCGTCATGACAGGCTCTTTGCCTTTCTGTTTAGTAGGTAATGGGGAGAATCCTGCTTCACTACTATCTGTCACGTAGTCATGGCGCAGCTTGCTGCCAAAATCATCTGAAGATTCCACACTGTCCTTCTTCTCTCTTTGATTATCCCATTCCACAGAGTCTTCATCTTCTTCCATTATGTCTTCCAGCTCCTCATCGGAATCAAAGGCTTCTGGAGTGATAGAAAGTGACCGTGGTCTCTGCCTCTGCCTCTGCTCCTCCCGTAATTCATGGTATGTCTTCCCACGGTCAGTTGATGGATGGGTCAAGCTCTTTGACTCCAGTAAAGGGCGCATGCTGGTTTCCAGCTTAGTAAGTTCAGAAGGACTGGGAGGACTTGGCTCTACTATTCCTGTTTCGTTTAGCTGTTCCTCTTCTTGCTGCACTAAGCCTGTGATTTCACTCTGGGAACTAGAGATCCCATCAGATGAGTAGCCCGTATCACTCAAGCTTTGGGGGCTGCGGGACTGCAGGTCTGAGGGATAAGGCTTGCTGGATTCCTACAAAGGAAATGAAAATCCATTAACATTTAATTATAACTGACTGTAAACATAATTCATGTTATTATTCAGATTTATGGCAATTTATAGTTGCAATTAACCTGGACCCTAACATTCAAAAACAGCAATCATAATATACTAAGAAATGAGAGCAGCACCCTTATCTTTGGTGCTTGCTGGTAGAGTAATTATTGGCCAATCACTCTGTTCCCTTTTTTAGAATTTTCAGGGGGCCAATGACAGATTCCATTTGGGTCTCAGTATTTTTCCACTGTTTTTGTTGCCCTTTTTAATCTGGAAAGCTATTTATGGCAGAAAGACAGAATTTGTGTGCAATGCCTTTTGATTGGTAGACCAGATCCTCTCTACCTTTAAATAATTTAAAAGTGCATGCAAGACTGATTCCTAATATGAGGAGCCCAAGGAAGTAATTCTTTTGTGTTTTTTTTTTCCTACCTCAACCTACGCTCAGAAGTCAAAACACAAGTCTGGGGTTTATTTCACAGATATACACCCTTGTAACATGACACAAATGTATAACACGAATATATGTAGTTAATAAAAGATATCTCCCTGCTAGATTGAAATCAACAAAAGAAAAAAAGAACAAGGTCTTTTCAGACCATCTATTTGTAGTTTAATAAATGAACAGCTCGTATTGTTTTGCTGCAAATGTCATCCCACAGGGAAGATTTTGTTTTGAGGTATATTGCAATTTTCCAGCACTAGTATGAAACATTTTGTTTTTAGAAAAATATAAGCATACCCAATTTTGTTGTGGCAATTCAGAATTATTTGCCCGATCACTGATGATAACTAATTATTTTAAAAACTTTATCCCATTATATGCAACTGGTGTTTTTTTTTTTTAACCTAAATGATGTTTTAGCATAGTGTCATTATGAATTGTGTCTCCATCCAACTGTGGATGACAGGTCCACTTTCAGCAAGCTTTTTAGAACAATGAAAAGTATGTGTCAAACCCAAGCAAATAGCTCTGAAATGTTATAAATCTACATTCTTTACAATGGTGGGTTTCAAAATTTTTTATTACTGGTTCTGTGGGTGTAGCTTGGTGGGCGTGGCATGGTGGGCATGGCAGGGGAAGGATACTATAAAATCTCCATTCCCTCCCAACTCCTGGGGGAATTCCCATTTCTTCCCGATCAGCTGCGACTTGGGTGGCAGAGAATAGATGGGGGTGGGGCCAGTCAGGATTTTTACTACCAGTTCTCCGAACTACTCAAAATTTCTGCTACCGGTTTTCCAGAACTGGTCAGAACCTGCTGAAACCCACCTCTGATTCTCTGCCCTCAAGCCAAGTACTCAGGTTTACATGCCTTATTGGCCCTGTCCTTCCATTTTTTTAAAAAAATAAATAAATCTGGATGAACAATTTTAAAGTCAAGACCAGACATAGAATTGTTGCTTTTGCAAAAAGAAGCATCAGCATCCTTGACTCCTACTCTGCAAAAGAATGCACTGGAGATCTCTATCTCAGTTTCCACAAAAGTTGCCTAATGTGTTACTCAATTGTTTAAAACCATTTCCCATGCCTTTTTGAATAATACATTAACTCTCAATTCACACACACACAGAGATTTATGTTTTTAATGTTAGATGCGCATACAAAGACCATTATTTGAATGATACCATTTTTCCAGCTTAGCTTTGAGTAAGCTTCAGAATTGACTACTTGAGGCATTGCCTCATAAACTTATCAAGTCCAGCTCTCAGCTCAGTGCAAAATTCCAAATTTAAGACCCCTGGCCAGGTTATTTAGCATCCGTCTGAATGCACCCAATGAAAGGCAGAACATCTGTTTTTTGAGTAATTTGTTCCCTGCTAAACTGCTCTATCTTTTATGACATTTTTCTAACATTCAACAGAAGTCCTCTCTAACGTAAATCTGTTATTCCACATCCCACACTCTGGAATGAAATATTAACAACCTTGACTTTCATACAGAAGTATGACATCATTTCTGGTATTTGAATAGTGCTACCATACTTTCCCTCAATATTTTCAAGGTTATCGATGCCCAGATATGCCCAGTGCCTTCAATCTTTCTTGATACAACTTCCTTTTGAGTTTCCTAATTATTCTTATTATCCTTGTTTGCCCTCTTCTTCCAATTTCTCTATATCTTTCTTAAAGCTCAAACCTAGACAGGAGATTCAATGCAGGATCTCAGCAGAGCAGAACAAAATAGAGTCAGCATTTCTTGTGATTTAGAAACTATGCTTTTGTATATTCTGAGGCAATCTAAAATTACATTCGGCTTTTTTTTTTTGGAAGCCATATCATGGTAATGCCTGAACAGCTGTTTTGCCTTGTCCCCCTTCCCACCCCAGAGATGCCAGAAAACTCTGCTAGCTTAAAACTTGCTGCTTACCTAACACGTTCTTACCTGAATGAATCTGTGCTGTGGTACTGTCCATGTGGCTTTAACATGCAACAGTCATGACTGGTGGTTTATTTATTTATTGATTGATTGATTGATTGATTGAGTGATTGTATTTATATGCCACCCTTCTCCCAAAGGACTCGGGGCGGCTCACAATATAAGACAAACAGCAACAATCAGTAAAACCATATATATAAATACAATATAAATAGATTATCAAATATTAGAAAAAGTTAAA